>CP116447.1:1021404-1148829 GCA_028216015.1 Quercus dentata | reverse complement strand
CATATGGAGCCCAATAAATGATAAAGTCATCAACCTAAAACCAAAGGGTAAATTTAAGAGTGAACGTGATTAGTATCTGAGAAATTTGTTTCTGTAGTATACTAAGCTGTATATTTGGACCTTGTCTTTTTGTTTGATAAAATACTTACTTATATCTTGATAAAAAAAAAAAGTACTTGAGAAATTTGGAGGGATATGAGAAACCTGTATACACACTGGAGCTAAATCCTTCCAAAATAAATTTCAATCTCTGGGATGTGAGCAGCTTATTGCACTCGTGACCTATTTCCTCCTACATTTTTCAAATAAATTCATATTATTTTGGTTCATAGGAATTAAATTCCTCCTCTTCCCCTTCCTTTCCCATTCAATAGATAAAGCTAAAATGTCTCAAAAAAAGCACTGTGATGCAAACACATCTTGTTTGCTAAACAAACTGGTGAAACAGCTCCCACATTACTAGGGAAGTATCATTGGATATTTAGAGGGGAAAAAAAGGACATACAAAAAATTATACCTAGAAACAGAATTAGACAGTAGAAGTAAAAGTTGGAAATATAAAATACTAAAATATACAAAAGCAGTACTTAAACCATTACGATTTTAGATAAGTAGGCTTACCTTTCATAGGAGTCTTGAGGCTATATGCAAACTGTATGAAAGCAATCATCTCTGAATCTCAATGTACTTTGAGATCAAAAGCACTACATCACTTACACATGGGGCCCTATATTTATTCTCTACTTCTTGTCTTGTGCTGATGCATGTGAAATACAGTAAAACAAGAATTGATGTTAGTATCTGAAGATGCAAAGATGTGAAGAAGAAACTAAAGAAATAAGGACAAAGGACACTTGAGAGAGAGGTTAGGATATTGTATATGACTTACCTCCATTGATAAATCACTTGAGAAAGCCACATATTTTTGTTGAAAGCTGGCTGTACAAATGTAAATGATAAAAGCCTGCAGCACTCACATTAAAATGATGCATTAAGTTCTACTGTTACTATCAGTAGAAAAACTAGCTAAAAAAAAACAAAAAATAAAAACAAGGATTTGTCTTGACTGCAGTATTTAGTCTGTAATGACAATAAAATAATGAATCGGTGCTTGATCTCTATAAAGTATATTTGGTGTTATAATTTATAAAACAGGTCAGTGGTAGAATTCATGTTTTTTTAGCTCAAACCAGACAACAATATTAAAATCAACAAACTGAGAAAACTTAGATAGTTTGATGTTTTGGTAACATATAGTAACATTTTCCTTGTAAACATCAACTTATCAAAAGCTACATTTCAAAATAAAACCATGATGCTTGAAAATTATATTTTGCTACAAAGCATGATCCCATAGTGATTTAACTTAGATAACAAATTGTGATAAATGGCATTATCTGTCGACATAACAGAAAATTGGAAGCTTATATATTTAAAAGGAATTGAATACCTGTACAATGAGCTGAATGCTATGGCACGGTTGCCCAGTTCAATTGTCCTAGTAATATTGACTCTGTTTACACAATGGGTAATGAAAGAAAGTTCACATTAATTTTTTCCAAAACATAATTTAAAAAATGAGAATATTATAAGCAGATAAAGGGGGAAAAGGCAAAAGAAAAGAAAGGAGATAGTACCAGTGAGTGAGTTGTTGTGTTGTTGAACAATTGCAGCACCCAAAAGCTTTAATTAAGTCCCAATTCTGACCAGCAGGTTTCTTTGCTTCTTCGTTTGGTTCTTCTTCATCTGAAATTTCTTCATTTGTTCTTCTTCGTCTGAAAAATCACCAAGAAATACAGCCGTTGAGAGAGAACAACGGAGAAGAAGAATTGTGCATTTGGATTTTTTTAATCAAAGGTTGGGAATAAAATGGTGACTTTTACAGACCTGGCTCTTCTTCTTGCCGAGACAGATCTCCTTCCAAATTGGGAATGTGAGAAATTTTATCCCAATCTTCCCCGATTTGCTTCTTACATCTTTTCAGTAAGATGGGACATCCTCCAATTTCTAGTGTTTGCAAAGAGGTAAGGGCACCGATTCCTTCTGGCAATGATTCCAAATGAGGGCAACCCCAAATTGTAAGAGATTGAAGAGATATAAGTTTGCAGATCCACTCCGGTATAGCTATCAAACTAGGACAGTGCGAAATTTCGAGTTTTTGTAGAGTGCTGACATATTGAAGCCCCGTTGGGAAAGAGACCAACTTCGGAAGTTTATAGAAATCCAAAGAGAGAAGGGTCCTAAGTCCTTGCCATTCCATCTCATCCCGATCATTGGATAAATCAACCGCCTCAGAGTTCCAAACATACAGATTTTGAAGTGCTGTAAGATATCGAATGCCTTCAGGAAGAGAACATTTGTCTAGATATAGAGTACGGAGAGAAATAAGATTTGGTAGGCACTCCTCTGGCAAAGCTTCTTCCGTGTTCTCTATTTCAATGTAACTTAATTTGGAGAGAGGGGCAACAATTGTAGAAGAAGAAGAAGAAGAAGCAATTGATGGTAGATTCCCTGAAGAAGTCTTGTTGTTTATCATCATCCTCTCTAATGACTGCTTCAAGCTACAATTAATTAGCCTCAATCTTTCGAGATATGGAAACAAAGGAAAGGAAGTCAGCTGAGGGCAATTCCTAATTTCTAAATCAGAAAGACGAGGAAATGAAGGAAGAGAATCCCTCCTTCCCCGCCACCATCCCTTTAAATTAGGGCAATCCTCAATCCTAAGTTTCTCCAAAGATGGGTAGAATAAAGAATCACTGTTATCTCTCTCTGAATCTGATATTTGCTCTAAACAATCCAATCCCTTCAAATAAATAAATTTGAGAGAAGGCAATTGCTCCAACGGTGGAAGATTTTGGCATTTTTACATGAATCTAATTCAAATTGGACAAGATTTGTGAGGACAAAAACCAATGTGGAAATCTCACTCCCCGTATCGTATTAAACTCAATGCTTTGAGATTTGTATGTGGTTGCAAGTCTTCCAGTGACATGTCATTGTAACCAACACCCGTCTCATCAATGTCTTCTCTGACCCAACTTAAGTCCAACCTATCAAGGCATTGTTTCTCTTTCAAATTTGCATCCTTATACTCTAATGCGGCATCTTTTACTTGTTTGAGATTTTCGATTGACAGATTTCCTCTTAGCTCATTTAGCCTCTTAAGTTCCTTCAATCCACTGTAACTCCTAGGCACTGAATCAGTACTATCCTTACTCATCACAAATTTTGACAATGTTTGTAGATTAGTCAATTGGCCCAGTCCATTTGGCATATGAGTCAAACTCGAACACCCATCAATCTCAAGAAACCTGAGGTTGACTAATTTGACAATATCTCTTGGCAATTCTTTAAGATTATAACACTCAATGAGTTTAAGTGTTTGCAAATTGTACAAATTGACAATAGAATTAGGAAGCAGCTCAATGTCTTTATTCTTAGAAAGATCAAGATATCTTAAATGCACCAACTTTTTGATAGAACTTGGAATTGTTTTAATCCCCATGTTACGCAAATCCAACAAGCGTATGAACTTAAAACTGGCCACAATTGCACTAAAAGTTGAATCATTTGAGCTTATGATATTATACTTTGGTTGACATGGCCAAATAAGTGTTCTTATCCTTCCTGCTTTATTATATAATGAGATTGGAATTTCCGATATCGTATACCAAAATGACACATGACTAGTTTTCTTGTCAACATTTGTGTGTTCTGAATAAAACATGAGGCTCTCTGATCTCATTACAGAAATTGCTAAATCATGCATGATATCATGTATTTTGAATTTTGAAATATTGCCAAATTCATCTTTTTGGCTTCTTGAAAGAATGATCTCCAAAGTAAATCCATAATATACTCATGACCAACATCTTCTGGGCATTGCTTTTCATCATACAACGGGATGAACCCTTGTGCCATCCACATATTAATTAAACTTGATTTGTCAATCTCGTAATCCTTTGGAAATAGAGTACAATAAGTAAAGCATTGCTTCAAGTGTAATGGGAGATGATTGTAACTCAACCTTAACATTTCAAAAGTTCCCCTCCGGGATGTCTTTTGAGAGTGCATTGGCTTTGAATAATAACCAATCTATTTTCGGATTTTTTAAAATACAACAAACCTCCTGTTGTTCTTATTGCAAGCGGAACTCCTTCACACATATTTAAAATTTCCTTCCCAATTTCTACAAAGCTTGCATTCTCTGGTTCTTCCCCCTTCAAACGCCATCTTCTTAAATAAAGACCAAGCTTGTTGTTCATCTAAGCCCTTTAACAAGTGTGGTTGAATAGATTGTGTAATCTCTGCCACTTGTTGACTACGTGTAGTCACTAAAATTCTACTACCTTTTGCACCACCCATTAAAAAAATTTTCAATTCACACCATTTTTCACGATCCTCATGCCACATATCATCCAACACAAGCATATATCTCTTTCCTTTAATTTCTTTTTCGAGATTATTGACTAATGTGCTCTTTTCAAGGTCTTTTGGTTTCTTATTTTTATACATTCCAAGATTTTCTCAACAATTATCTTCACATCAAAATCTTCAGGGACACACACCCACAATTTTAGCTCAAAATGGTTCTTGACTTTTTCATCATTGAAGACAAGTTGAGCAACTGAGGTCTTTCCTATTCCTCCGGAACCAACTATCGCAAGGACAGAAACATTCTCCTTAATATTGGGATCCAACAGAGATCCAATGATGGCCTCCTTATCCTTCTCCCTTCCAATAACATCTTCATCACTTACAAGGGAATGAGTCTGCTGTCTTACCTTATACGTGACTTGTCTTTCCTCACAACGTTCGTCCAGGTGAAACTGCCTGTCCGCAGCTATAGCAACTAGCCTCTCCCTCATGGCCTTAACCTTATGACCCATTCTAAGATCATATGTAAGCTGGTTAGATTTGGAAAAGAAGATGCGTACCTTTTTGCGTTCTTGTCCCGGGTCATCACTTCCCGTCGTAAAGCCACAGTGGTGATTTCATCCAGTAATTCATCCGCATCAAACATGACGTCCTGAAGCCTTTGCAGCCACCGTTTGACATGATCGTTGTCTTGCTTCGCCTCTGCGTCCAAAAGCAGAGCATCGATTTTGATAACTGTCTCCTTGAATTTTTGAACTCGTCTTTGAGACCCCAGATGAGCGTAGTCTCTAGGAGTGCTAGGTCGCCCACTTTCCCGACGACTCCTTTAGCAAATCTGAACAGAGCTTCTTCCGCCATTTCCTTAATTAGAGAGACTTGAATGAATGCTAATTGAGTCTTTGTGAGAACAGAGAACTGGAGGGCAAGAGTAAAACCAGAACAATCTGTGACAGTGGGGTGGGAATGAACTATTCTGTTTGAATAAAAATAAAAAGACCAAGCTTTTTGAGTGCTTCGATGATAGTAAAACGCGTGGTTGTGGCGTGGTTGTGGCACTTGTGGGGTATGCAAGGATGGGAACAAAACAAGCATAATTAGTTCCCAACTTGCATCAATGATTCAAATTTCAAAGCAGGGAAAACACCCATTGGCCCTCAGCACCGAAAGAAAAATGTGTGGACCACAAAGTGTTACCTTTCCTCTCTCTCCTACTTTTTGTTTTTGAGTGCTTGGATGATAGTAAAACACGTAGTTGTGAGGTACAACGATGTGAACAAAGCATGCATCTTTCCCCAAACTTGCATCAATCATTTATTAAATCAACCGTGTGGACCACAAAGGTACAAAGTATTTACCTTCCGCTCTTCGCCATTATTTATTTTATTAAAGCAGCCTTGTCATATTCACATGCTCATTCACGCACTACTGTAGTTCTTAACTTCTATCTATCTTTTAGACCTTTTTGCATTTGGGTTCTTGTTGATTCAGAGAGGGGTATAGGCGTATAGCCCAGTCCAAAGCTTCTCTTTAGGGTGTGGCCCGCGATTTTTTTTTTTTTTTTTTTTTTGGGTGGGGGGGAAGAGATTGCACCTGAGTTTCCACTCCTTTTGGTTTGGTAGAACCAAGATAATTGACTCAAGGCAGTTTTCTTTTCTTTTTTTTTTTTTTTTTTTTTTTTGGTAACATGCAGTTTTCACATTTTAACACATTTTAACACAGTTTTGCATATCATTTTGTGTATTAATAATACGTGAGTTTATCAAATTAAATAAGATGAATATGAATTTGTGCGAATTTGTGCACTAAATTTGGTTTGATCTGTTTGTCTAAGAGCTTATGATTTAATTTAGAATTTAAAAAAAAAAATTGATATATTGTTGTTTATGAAGTATGAACAATGGGAGTAGTCATTGTTTACTAAATATCATCAACAATCCTGGTTCAAACAAATAAAACAATTCATCAACAATCCTAAAAAGACCAACTAAAGGACCAACATCGCTTTCGTTACAGCCACTACTTAGTTTCTGTGGTATAGAAGGATCTAATCAATGAGTCAATTAAAAGCTTTTTGCTTAAGTCATTCTCCATTGTTTTTAAGTTATACAAATCTTGGTACTATTTTTAAAATTCTACAGTCACAACTTGTTATGTATTTGATCCATTTTTCATATAAAATAATTAAAGTTTAAAATAAAAATAAAAATAAAAAACAAAACAAAACACATGATATACTATATTTGATGGAATATAAAGAGAAACATAAAAAGTATTATAAAATATTTGTATTCAATTTCAAGTACAATCAATCAAAAAATCTATAAATACATTAAACAGCCATGATTATGGTTAAAAGGAATAATCTCAAATAAACCAAAAACAAATTTTTGGGTCATTTCTTCCATAAGGATGTTCCAATATCTTTTGTCATTTATTTGTCACACCTCTTTTCTTTTTTTTTTTTTTTTTTTTTTTTTTTTTTACAACTTATTAAAGTGGTAGAATGTGATTAGTGTTATATCACTTTTATATGTGATCATTAATATTACTTTTATTATACACTAGTCGCAGATCCCACGCATTGTGCATGACAATATTTTTAGGATGGTCTCATTAATTTTTTTCTTTTCAATGGACTAATTTAATAAATAGTATTGTAATTCATAATCATATTTTAATTTATTTTAGTAATAATCACAAAATCTAATGTGTATAATATCCGTTGTACTAAAATCAAGACAATACATTTTTGATGTTGTTATTTTTGTGTTGTTTAAAAAAAAATTATTTATTACTGTGGGGGCCCGAGGACTAAGGAAGGGATTAGTGAACTGTTAGCGCCGGTGTTGGGGCACCACCTACCTAAGGAGGGAATTCATCAAAGGAGAACAGACAAAAGATTCTTAGGAGCTTCAGGTGGGTAGGACTAGCTGAAGAGAGAGAATCATGAAGGGTAGGGGAAGTTTCCAGCAAGAAGTAGCTTGTTACCTCCGCATTAAATGGTGGACAATAGCTATATCAGTTGCATTGATGAGGAAGTGACCCGAACAATGTAATTTGACTAAGCAACTCCTTCTATTACCTTCATCGGATGTTTAAAGGGTAGGTGTCACAATGAGAATCTGGTTAGGTAAAGATGGGGGGTCAAGATGTGAAGAGGGGGATAGTATATAAAAGAAAGAGAGTTTCTAGAAAGGGGGATCGAGACAGAAATATCGAAAAAGGGGAAAAAGAGCAAGAACATTGAGAGAATAGAGTGAATAGTGTATTTTTTCGTATAATATTGGCCTTCTCAGGCGAGCTTGTATTAAGACATTTGCCTACATATTCTATAAAACTAAGTCTTTCTTCCTTATTCTCATCCTCAGACAAAGCCCTCTCTTGATGTTTGTTTCTCTCTCTTACAAATTTATTGGTTTGGGCCAGGGTTGAACCGCCCAAACCCATTGCTTTAAGTGGGCTTGGGCCGGCAGATTCGGAAGTCCTTACAATTACAGTTATCAAGTTGTATTTAATCCTAAAATAAAGTGTTTTAATCCTAAAATTTAGCTATATACTACACATCCATAACAAAGAGTTAAAATGCACTTAAATTTAAAATTTAGCAACTACCATTCGTTACTTTTATGGTAAAAGACTCTTTTTTTTTTCTTTTTTCTTTTTTTGGTTCATGAAAGGCTCTAGATGTGCATTCACTTCTTTTTTTTTTTCTTTTTTTCCATTTTAGTGGTGTTGCTATTGTTCTTTTATTTATGACCATTATCAAATTGTATTTAATCCTAAAATATAGTGTTTTAATCCTAAAATTTAGCAATGTATTACACATCCATAACAAAAAGTTAAAAGGAGCTTATATTTACAATTTAGCAACTACCATTTTTTTTTTTTACAGTTAAAGACTCAAATTTTTGTTGTTTTAGTTTTTTTGTTAAGGAAAGGCTCCAGATGTGCATCCATGTTTTTTTCTTTTTAGTGGTTTTGTTGTTGTTCTTTAATTTATGACAGTTATCAAGTTGTATTTAATCCTAAAATTTAGCCATGTGCTACACATCCATAACAAAAAGTTAAAAAGTGCTTATATTTAAAATTTAGCAACTACCATTTTTTTTCTTTTACGGTAAAAGACTCAATTTTAACCCTAAAATGTAGGGTTTTAATCTTAAAAGTTAGTCAGCCACTTACTACACATCCATAACAAAGGTAAAAAAGAGTTTAAATTTCAAATATATCAACTACCTTTAAAACTGAGAAAAGGTACCTAACATTTTTGATGGAGTAGTAAAATGATAATTATAAAAAAATGTAAATCGAATTTCACATTGAATTATACAAATGATAAATATAGTTTCCGTTACAAGAGAAATTTTTTTACAACAATTTCTTAGATAACAACCACTTCATGTGAGGTTTGAATCATATAATAATTTTTGTAAAGTCTCTCACCCAAACTTATCTAATATTTCATTCCAATGTCTCCTCAATGCAATCCAATAAATTTGTGCATACATCAACCTGAGAGAGATAAAAGAGTTAGGAAAAAGGAAGGAAATTTTAATATAAAATATTTAAAAAAAATAAAAATTATTGTGTTTGCTTTAAATTGAAAAAACAATTAAGTAACGTAATCCCCTCAAAAAAACTCCTATAAAAAAACACCAAACCAAATAGCATGCATGTTATGTCACGTTATTTTACAAAGAGAGTAAATTCCTATATAAAAAAGATCCATGCCAATATTTATTGATTGGATTAATTATGATCAATGGATAGTAGGAAAATTTTGTTCTTATGAATCACAATGTGACAAGCTATTAATAAAATAGGATTACAATTCATGTGTGAGCCAAGGCGAGCATTTTGCCATTTTCTATTAAAAAGAAAACCCAGTAAATTACGCCGTGCGCAATTGAAGACTTGAGGTACTATAAGTGATGAAGTTGATATATGCAGTTAGTTTTTTTTTTTTTTTTTTATTAATGAAAATATATGCAGTTAGTTAACACACTGGAGGTGAGTTTTAGTTTGTCACGTTATTTTACAAAGAGAAGCGTAAATTCCAACTATATATATAATAAAATAAAAATAAAATAAAAAAGAAGCGCAAAATTCTATAAATTAAAAATTAAAAAAATCAAACCAAGTAGCGTAATCCCCTAAAAAAGGGTAAATTCCAAAAATAAACCCAAAATAGAGTTTGTGTTTAATTCTAGGCCAAAATAAAAAGAAAAAACCTTTACCAATATCCTTTTTCAAGGAGCCAAGTACAAACCCTCCTTTTGAAATTTCAAAGCCAGCTACGGGTAATAAGCCACGATCAAACACCCCTGAATCCCTAATCACATTCACCCACGAGTAAGTACTCCTCAAATTATGAATACTTGGCAGCTATAGTAGGTAAGAACTCAAAGAAAGTTAATGATAAACAAAACAAAACAAAAAGGAACTTGCAAAAAATAGAACCTAAAAAGTTGTTGGAGCCTTTGATAGTGTCTGTTTAAATTGTTTAGAAACCAAATCCAAGAGTAGAAGAAAAAGAAAGGACAATGTAGAGCTAAATTGAATGTCTTCAATCAAGAATAATGAAAGATAGAAAGTGAGATAGAAACGGCAAATCGTGACGTGAATTTGTGGGTCTTAAAGTGTAGAAGTTTTAATTTATATACTAGTTATAGGCCCGTGTGTTGCACGGTTTAATGAAAAAAATTATAAAATAAATGTTAAATAATTATATATTTTAATAGATTCAATAAAGATAAAAGAAAAAAATTATCAAGTGTAAATAATTATCTCACTAAAATAAGGGGTAAGATTTCTTCCTAAAACTAAATTAAATTGATAATTCCAAATAGAATTTTAAATTGATAATTATTTAAAAAAACGTACTAAACAATTGAAAAATCTAAAATTAAGATAATCTAGATAATATTATAAATTTAAATTAAAGTTGATAATTCAATAATACACATATAGAACATCTTGATAATTTGATGTAACATAAAAATCAAATAAGAAAATTATTAAAATTAATCTATTAATTCTAACCATATTTAATCATAATTCTAAGACTCTAACCCTAAGCATATAAATTAGATCAAATCTAAGAAAATTAGTTTAAACAAAAGGCAACCAATACACAAAACCTAATCAATTTAATAAAAACAAAATACAAAAACACAGAAGGAGCCTTTAGAAACTTGACAATTTTTTTCAAATTTTTTGAATTCGTTAATTAAAATCACATGAAGACAAAAAACCAATAATAACACTAAAGAAATTAAACAAAATGAAAAAAATAATAATAAAAGAAGAAAGAATGCGTACTGCATTATCATGGGATTTAAGCATTCACATATTGAAATAAGCTTCACTCCAAAAAGGATAATGTTATAAATTAAAATTGAAGTTGATAATTCAAGAATACACGTGTAGAACATCTTGATAATTTGATGTAACATAAAAATCAAATAAGAAAATTGTTAAAAAATTAATCTATTAATTCTAACCATATTTAATCATAATTCTAAGACTCTAACTCTAAGCTTATAAATTAGATCAAATCTAAGAAAATTAGTTTAAAGAAAAGGCAACCAATACACAAAACCTAATCAATTTAATAAAAGCAAAATACAAAAACAAAGAAGGAGCTTTTAGAAACTTGACAATATTTTCGAATGTTTTGAATTCGTTAATTAAAATCACATGAAGACAAAAAACCAATAATAAAAGAAAATAAACAAAATGAAAATAATAATAATAATAATAAAAGAAGAAAGAATGCATACTTGCATTGTCATGGGATTTAGGCATTCACATATTGAAATAAGCTTCACTCCAAAAAGGATAATATTATAAATTAAAATTAAAGTTGATAATTCAATAATACGTGTAGAACATCTTGATAATTTGATGTAACATAAAAATCAAATAAAAAAATTGTTAAAATTAATCTATTAATTCTAACCATATTTAATCATAATTCTAAGACTCTAACCCTAAGCCTATAAATTAGATCAAATCTAAGAAAATTAGTTTAAACAAAAGGCAATCAATACACAAAACCTAATCAATTTAATAAAAACAAAATACAAATACAAGGAAGGAGCCTTTAGAAACTTGACAAAGTTTTCGAATGTTTTGAATTCGTTAATTAAAATCACATGAAGACAAAAAAACCAATAATAAAAGAAAATAAACAAAATGAAAATAATAATAATAAAAGAAGAAAGAATGCATACCTGCATTGTCATGGGATTTAGGCATTCACATATTAAAATAATCTTCACTACAAAAAGGATAATATTATAAATTAAAATTAAAGTTGATAATTTAAGAATACACGTGTAGAACATCTTGATAACTTGATGTAACATAAAAATCAGATAAGAAAATTGTTAAAATTAATTTATTAATTCTAGCCATGTTTAATCATTAATTCTAAGACCCTAACCCTTAGCATATAAATTAGATCAAATCTAAGAAAATTAGTTTAAACAAAAGGCAACCAATACACAAAACCTAATCAATTTAATAAAAACAAAATACAAAAACAAAGAAGGAGCCTTTAGAAACTTGACAATTTTTTCAAATTTTTTGAATTCGTTAATTAAAATCACATGAAGACAAAAAACCAATAATAACACTAAAGAAAATAAACAAAATGAAAAAAATAATAATAAAAGAAGAAAGAATGCGTACACTGCATTATCATGGGATTTAAGCATTCACATATTGAAATAAGCTTCACTCCAAAAAGGATAATGTTATAAATTAAAATTGAAGTTGATAATTCAAGAATACACATATAGAACATCTTGATAATTTGATGTAACATAAAAATCAAATAAGAAAATTGTTAAAATTAATCTATTAATTCTAACCATACTTAATCATAATTCTAAGACTCTAACTCTAAGCATATAAATTAGATCAAATCTAAGAAAATTAGTTTAAAGAAAAGACAACCAATACACAAAACCTAATCAATTTAATAAAAGCAAAATACAAAAACAAAGAAGGAGCCTTTAGAAACTTGACAATGTTTTGAATGTTTTGAATTCATTAATTAAAATCACATGAAGACAAAAAACCAATAATAACACTAAAGAAAATAAACAAAATGAAAATAATAATAATAAAAGAAGAAAGAATGCATACCTGCATTGTCATAGGATTTAGACATTCACATTTTGAAAAGTCATGATAACTTTTAAGTGAAGGTATAGTTTATTTATTTTTATATGCAAACTTCATTTATAAAATAAAAGGAAATCATTTATATTTTAACAATGTTTTCTAAAGGCTCAAAACCTACAAAAGAAAAACAAATGTTGAAATAAAATAAATAAAGCAGAACAAGTTTTATTTGAAAACATTAAAAAAATTATTACATTTGAAGTAATTAAAAAAAAAAAGAATCGCAAAATTCTAATGTTATAATTTATCTTCCTCAATAAAATTTTTGTATAAATAATAAAATATAATTACTAGATAATAAATTCAAAAATTTAGAATTGTTTTCAAGTTAAAATTTGAATTTTCAAATGCATATAAGTTCACAATTTTGTTTGTAATATATTACAAAATTGATCATTTAATATGTCTAACTACTAGTCTTTCTTTTCTTTTTCCTTTTTTAGTGAATCGTAAGTGAATTTTGAATTTAAAAAAATAAATCACAAAATAACCAGCTCATTTGTAATTAAACCCCTTATTAGATCAACACGGTACATGCATGGGACGCTTATGACTTGTCCCCTGAAATCAAATTTGGGCTCCGTCATAAGTCCAAGTACGCGAATTTTGGAGGCCAGTTGCAGATAAACTCGTATCTTTTACTACTTTTTCTTTAAGTGGCAATGGCCAATGGGTTATCTACAGTTTGTATTTGTGACGCAGTTTCTCTACAATTGTGGCTGGTGACTGGTCATGAGATTGCTTAATCTTGCATTGCTTTCGCAGTCTTCTTTATATGACAAATACATTAAAAATTACAAAATTGAAGCAACTCTGAGGATTTTCAAAACTTTTGGGAGCAACAGTAACAACACACCCAGAAAATAAAAAAAATTATAAATAAACAAAAAAATCTCGGAAATATTCGGCCACATTAAGGGCAGTTCAACCAACCCTATTCCGAGCTCCAAGGCGATGTATGCATCAAGGCAGCAGCTGAGGTCTGCCATCACATCAATGCCACCTGGAAACATACAGCTGATGCATGCTATCACACCATTGAAACATATACCAAGGACCATATGTGAGTTTCAATACATTTTTGATGTTGTTATTTTTGTGTTGTTTAAAAAAAAATTATTTATTATTGTGGGGGCCCGAGATCTAACGAAGGGATTGGTGAACTTTTAGCGCTGGTGTTGGGGCACCACCTACCTAAGAGCATCCACAGCAGTGGAGCTAAAAATTTAGCTTTTTAACTCTACTAAAAATTATTTTATCTATTTTACCTACATATATCTTTGCAAAGATGGATCTATTTTAGCTTTTAACACAATAAAATAATATAAACATCACAATAAAATAATATATCCACTACAATAAAATAATATATCTTATACAATAAACAACAACCACAACCACTTCAACCGTCACCGCCACCGCCGCCACCACCGCCGCCGCCGCTGCCGCCGCCACCGCCATCGCCGACGACTTTTTTTCCATCGCCGTCGTCACCGTCGCCGCCGCCACCGCCACCAACGACTCTTTTTCCGCCATCGCCGCCGCCACGTGATAGCAAATAATCGTCTAGTGTTATATTTTTTTTTAACCCCAAATTATACTCATACATTTTTTTTTTTTAGTAAAACAATTTTTCAATTATCATGATAACGTATTATCGTCTCAATTATCCGGAAGCAACCTTGAAATAATGTGAACTATGAAATGAAGGAACTTTGTAATGTAGTCCATAGATTTATAAGAAAACATAGAAAATAAAATACATATTATAGCAAGAACAATGTAGTCCATAGATTTGCTCACATACATAATTCAAACCAAATTACAATAAAACTCACACACAAGAAATTACAGAGACCACACAATAAATTTTAGTGACCCAATACATTCATGTGGTTTTATGCAACACAAGATAATATGGTTTTGTGCAACACACAATAATTTGAGAGATCGGGTTTTGTGCAACACAACAATTTCAGAGACCACCCATACATAACTCGGCTCTGTGCAACACAACAAATTACACTAACAACAAAACATAAAAACTTTCCCGCACAAATTACGTAAATCACATAATCCGGACAAGAAATTTACGCAAATAGAAAATTCTCAATTTGAGCCCACATAATCCACACAACCAATTCCTACAAAAGAAAATTCCCAATACAGAGAGCACTGAGAATCCACGCAACAAAATAACAGAAAATTCCCAAACAAAAAATCCCAAATACGAGAGACCACAAAATCACAATAACCCCGAGAAAAATTAAGCTATGAAAAAATTCACTACAAAAGAAAAGAGAGAGCACCGACTGAAGTGGATCTATTTGGGGCAGCGTGAGTGACGGCGTGGGCTGGGCTTGGACGGCGACGGCGTGGAGAGCTTGATGAGTGAGATTAGAGCTTGCGACGGCGACGGACGGCGGCGGTGATGAGTGAGGGAGATGAGCTGGAGTGCAATGAGTGAGGGAGATGCGGCGACGGACGGTGTGGGCTGGGTGATGCGGGATGGCGACGGCGTGGGCTGGTTTAGGCTGGACGGCGACGGACGACGTTGGCGAGGGTTGGTCTGGGACGGCGATGGGTGAGAGAGATGAGTGCGATGGGTGAGAGAAAGGAGTGAGGGAGATGCGTTTGGGACGCCGTAGGTGGTGGGCTAGGACGGCGAGGGACGGCGTGGGCTTGGGTCTGAGTGTGGCGGCGACGGTGATGAGTGAGGCGGGAGTGATTTGGGAGATGAGAGTGAGGGAGAAGGAGATTGAGAGTGACGGTGAAGGAGATAGAAAATAAAAGAATGAAAAAAAGGGGAAGGAGTGATTATTTTAATCCTTTCCTTAAATTTTTTTTTTTTTTTTTTTTTTTTAAATGAGTGCTACAGTGCACATCTATCTATAGATGTGCTTTGTAGCAAATCGCCCAAATATTTTGGCTTTGGCTCCTTCTTTGTGAGCTTGTTTTGCAATATTGGTGGAGCTAAAATAGCATTATAGCTTTTTAGCTCCACTGCTGCAAATGCTCTAAGGAGGGAATTCATCAAAGGAGAACAGACAAAAGATTCTTAGGAGCTTCAGGTGGGTAGGACTGGTTGAAGAGAGAGAATCATGAAGGGTAGGGGAAGTTTCCAGCAAGAAGTAGCTTGTTACCTCCGCATTAAATGATGGACAATAGCTATATCAACTGCATTGATAAGGAAGTGATCTGAACAATGTAATTCACAACTAAGCAACTCCTTCTATTACCTTCATCGGATGTTTAAAGGGGCGGGTGTCACAATGAGAATCTGGTTAGGTAAAGATGGGGGGTCAAGATGTGAAGAGGGGGATAGTATATAAAAGAAAGAGAGTTTCGAGAAAGGGGATTGAGACAAAAATATCGGAAAAAGGGGAAAAAGAGCAAGAACATTGAGAGAATAGAGTGAACAGTATATTTTTTTGTATAATATTGGCCTTCTCGGGCGAACTTGTATTAAGACATTTGCCTACATATTCTATAAAACCAAGTCTTTCTTCCTTATTCTCATCCTCGAGACAAAGCCTTCTCTTGATGTTTGTTTCTCTCTCTTACAAATTTATTTGTTTGGGCCAAGGTTGAACCGCCCAAACCCATTGCTTTAAGTGGGCTTGGGACGCCATATTCGGAAGTCCTTACAATTACGAGTTATCAAGTTGTATTTAATCCTAAAATGAAGTGTTTTAATCCTAAAATTTAGTTATATACTACACATCCATAACAAAGAGTTAAAATGCGCTTATATTTAAAATTTAGCAACTACCATTCGTTACTTTTATGGTAAAAGACTTTTTTTTTTTTTTTTTTTTTTGGTTCACGAAAGGCTCTAGATGTGCATTCACTTTTCTTTTCTTTTTTCCGTTTTAGTGGTGTTGCTGTTGTTCTTTTATTTATGACCATTATCAAATTGTATTTAATCCTAAAATGTAGTGTTTTAATCCTAAAATTTAGCAATGTATTACACATCCATAACAAAAAGTTAAAAGGAGCTTAAATTTACAATTTAGCAACTACCATTTTTTTCTTTTACAGTAAAAGGCTCAAATTTTTGTTGTTTTAGTTTTTTTGTTAAGGAAAGGCTCGGATGTGTGTTCATGTTTTTTTCTTTTTAGTGGTTTTGTTGTTGTTCCTTAATTTATGACAGTTATCAAGTTGTATTTAATCCTAAAATTTAGCCATGTACTACACATCCACAACAAAAAGTTAAAAAGTGCTTATATTTAAAATTTAGCAACTACCCTTTTTTTTTTTTACGGTAAAAGAATCAATTTTAACCCTAAAATGTAGGGTTTTAATCCTAAAAGTTAGTCAGCCACTTACTACACATCCATAACAAAGGTTAAAAAGAGTTTAAATTTTAAATATATCAACTACCTTTGATGGAGTAGTAAAATGATAATTATAAAAAAATGTAAATTGAATTTCACATTGAATTATACAAATGATAAATATAGTTTCCGTTACAAGAGAAATTTTTTTACAAGAATTTCTTAAATAACAACCACTTCATGTGAGGTTTGAATCATATAATAATTCTTGTAAAGTCTCTCACCCAAACTTATCTAATATTTCATTCCAATGTCTGCTCAATGCAATCCAATAAATTTGTGCATATATCAACCTGAGAGAGATAAAAGAGTTAGGAAAAAAAAGAAGGAAATTTTAATATAAAAAGTTTTTTTTTTATAAAAAAATGATTGTGTTTGCTTTAAATTGAAAAAACAATTAAGTTACGTAATCCCCTCAAAAAAGACTCCTATAAAAAAACACCAAACCAAATAGCATGCATGTTATGTCACGTTATTTTACAAAGAGAGTAAATTCCTATATAGAAAAAGATCCATGCCAATATTTATTGATTGGATTAATTATGATCAATGGATAGTAGGAAAATTTTGTTCTTATGAATCACAATGTGACACGCTATTGATAAAATAGGATTACAATTCATGTGTGAGCCAAGGCGAGCATTTTCTATTTAAAAAGAAAACCCAGTAAATTACGCCATGCGCAATTGAAGACTTGAGGTACTATAAGTGATGATCACAAAATAGTATTGTAATTCATAATCATATTTTCATTTATTTTAGTAATAATCACAAAATCTAATGTATATAATATTTGTTGTACTAAAATCAAGACAATACATTTTTGATGTTGTTATTTTTGTGTTGTTTAAAAAACAAATTATTTATTCTTGTGGGGGCCGAGGACTAAGGAAGGGCTTGGTGAACTGTTAGCACTGGTGTTGGGGCACCACCTACCTAAGGAGGGAATTCATCAAAGGAGAACAGGACAAAAGATTCTTAAGAACTTTATTTGGGTAGGACTGGTTGAAGAGAGAGAATCACGAAGGGTAGGGGAAGTTTCAGCAAGAAGTAGCTTGTTACCTCCGCATTAAATGATGAACAATAGCTATATCGCCTACATTGATGAGGAAGTGACTGAACAATGTAATTCACAACTAAGCAACTCCTTCTATTACCTTCATCGGATGTTTAAAGGGGCGAGATGTCACAATGAGAATCAGTTAGGTAAAGATGGGGGTCAAGATGTGAAGAGGGGGATAGTATATAAAAGAAAGAGAGTTTCCAGAAAGGGAGATCGAGACAAAAATATCGGAAAAGTGGGAAAAAGAGCAAGAACATTGAGATAATAGAGTGAACAGTGTATTTTTACGTATAATATTGGCCTTCTTAGGCGAGCTTGTATCAAGACATTTGCCTACATATTCTATAAAACCAAGAATTTCTTCCTTATTCTCATCCTCAGACAAAGCCCTCTCTTGATGTTTGTTTCTCTCTCTTACAAATTTATTAGTTTGGGCTGGGGGTTGAACCGCCCAAACCCATTGCTTTAAGTGGGCTTGGGCCGCAGATTCGGAAGTCCTTACAATTACGAGTTATCAAGTTGTATTTAATCCTAAAATGAAGTGTTTTAATCCTAAAATTTAGCTATATACTACACATCCATAACAAAGAGTTAAAATGCACTTATATTTAAAATTTAGCAACTACCATTCGTTACTTTTATGGTAAAAGACTTTTTTTTTTTTTTTGGGCACACGAAAGGCTCTAGATGTGCATTCACTTTTTTTTTTTTTTTTTTTCCGTTTTAGTGGTGTTGTTGTTATTATTTTATTTATGACCATTATCAAATTGTATTTAATCCTAAAATGTAGTGTTTTAATCCTAAAATTTAGCAATGTATTACACATTGTTGAGGTCTAAAAAGGATCATAGTGAAGGAGGCCCAAAAGGAAAAATCAAGCTAAGTCCAAAGTAGCAGATGCGGGAGAACCATGAAGGAATAAAAAGGCTCGGGAGACTTGAAGCCCAGACGAAGAAGCATCCAAAAAAAAAAAAAAAGAAAACCACAACAAAGGATAAAAAGTCGGGATCCTCAAGCCCAACCATCAAGAGGCGCGGATCCTTTCGTGCACAAAGGCAAAGGAAGACTAGGACAACTTGAAAGAAAAAGACAGGAAGAAGAAAATAAGAAACAAAAAGCAAAAGAACACAAGCACTAGTAGAAACCAGAGACCTCTTATGGCACAAACAGAAAAAAACCTTGGGGAACCGAGCAGGGGAAGCACAAAAAAAAAAAGAATGATAACAAGTGGCTTTCAAGTTGGCGGAACAGGATTTTGCCCGGATGGAAAAAAAAAAAGGGAAAAGTGGAAAGCGCCAAAAACGGGGATGCTGAGAAGGGCATACCTCAACACATCCCAAAGAAGGTGGCCAACCAGGAACTTTCAAAAATATCAGAGCTGAAAGAAGGAAAGAATGAGAAAAATGGGAAATGGGACTTACCAAGTGATAGGCACGGGACGTACTCTGTTCGCAAGAAGGCAAAACAGGGGAACCAACGGTTCCCCGGGAAGACCAGAACTCCATTATAAAAGGAAGGGATGGGTTGCGAAGAAAGGGCGCGAGAAAAAAGAGAGAAAAAGAAGAGATTTTCTAAAAAAAACTATCAGTAAATTTGTGGTAAAGAGAAAGAAAACACTAAAGGGAAAACGAACATTGCTTCCCGGTATCCTGTAAAAGCCACTATTGCACATACTCGGATTCAAAGAGAATCAAACTTTGCAAGTTTTGAAGGCTGAAATAGCCACTCAAGACTGTAATTTTTGAGCTTGATTGAACCTTGTATCACGTCCTAGTGAGCTTTCAGTAACTTAACAGACAACGTATTAATGAAATATGCCTCATTAATCCCAGGATCCCCTTAGCATTAATTTTGTACCACTTTGCTAATCCTGCTTCTTTCCTTTTGAATTCACCTTGTTGTTTTTTGGCATTCTTCAATACGAATATCTTTTCTTGTCTTTTTTTTTTTTATTGTCAGGAGAATCCCCTGTATATCACTTGATTCTTAAACGACTTGTTAGTTTGTGGTGAGTTAAGGCCCAGTTCACCAAACCTTTTATTTAGACGCGGGATCCTTGGGCCTGAGTGTCACAAAAAAAAGGCACTCTCACACACATCCATAACAAAAAGTTAAAAGGAGCTTATATTTACAATTTAGCAACTACCATTTTTTTCTTTTACAGTAAAAGACTCAATTTTAACCCTAAAATGTAGGGTTTTAATCCTAAAAGTTAGTCGACCACTTACTACACATCCATAACAAAGGTTAAAAAGAGTTTAAATTTCAAATATATCAACTACCTTTAAAAGCGAGAAAAGGTACCTAACATTTTTGATGGAGTAGTAAAATGATAATTATAAAAAAATGTAAATTGAATTTCACATTGAATTATACAAATGATAAATATAGTTTCCGTTACAAGAGAAATTTTTTTACAACAATTTTTAGATAACAACCACTTCATGTGAGGTTTGAATCATATAATAATTCTTGTAAAGTCTCTCACCCAAACTTATTCAATATTTCATTCCAATGTCTCCTCAATGCAATCCAATAAATTTGTGCATACATCAACCTAAGAGAGTGTGAGGGTGCCTTTTCGGGATACTCGAGGCCCAAAGATCCGGGCCCGAATGAAAAGGAAGGATTTGGTGGACCGGGCCTTGATTCACCGCATGACTAATCGGGCTGTTTAAGAATCAAGTAAATGCAAAGAATGCTTCGACAATATACAGAAAAATGACAAACAAGGATATCGAGGAGTGCCAAAAAATTAACAACGTAAGTTCAAAAGGAAAGAAAGACAGGATTAGCAAGACGATAAAAAAAGGGTGCTGTGGGGATCCGGGAACTCGAAACAATATTTCATTAATAAATTATCTGTTTGATTACAGAAAAACTCACTAGGACGTGATACAAGGTCCAATCAAGCTCAAAAATTGCAGTCTTGAATGGCTATTCTAGCCTTCAAAACTTGCAAAGTTTGATTCTCGTTGAATCCGAGTATGTGCAATAGTGGCCTTTACAGGATATCGGAAGCGATATTTGCTTCTTTCCCTAATATTTTCCCTTCACTCTTGATTTCTTTTTCGATAATTCTTTTCTGGAGAATTTCTTCTTTCTTGTGTTTCTTTCTTTTTTTTTCATTTGCCTTCTTCACAACCCATCCCCTCCTTTTATAGTGGAGTTTTTAAGGCGTCCGGGAACGGTTGGTTCCCCTGTTTTGTTCTTTTGCAAACAGAGCATGCTCTGTCTCTATCGCCTCGGTAAGTCCCTTTTCCGTTTTCTCTCATTCTTTCCTTCCCTTGGTTCTGATTTCTTCGAAAGCTTTTGGTTGGCCATCCTCTTTGGGACGTGCTGAGGTATGCCCTTCTCGGCATCCCCATTTCTAGCGTCTTCCTCTTTTCCCTTTCTTTCCTTTTTGGGCGGAATCTGTTCGCCATTTTTGAAAGTCATTTGTTACCATTCTTCTTCCTTGTCCTGGTTCCCGAGGTCCTTTTCATCTGTGGATCTGCTTGAGTCCATGGTTCTTTAGGATCCTACGGTTTGATATCCCAACCTCCTTTAGGACCCTGCGGGCGTACTCGTAGTAAGCAAAAGACTTCCAGAGAATCAGAGAGAGAGAAGGGCAAGACTTCTTTCCTTCTTTCTCTCTTTTTTTTTGTTCACCTTGTTGCATTTGTTTCTATTTTTCGACAAGTGATGATTTCCTTTGCAGTCCAAGCACAAGTCTGATCACAAGAAGGGTAAGAGCCAATCTTCTGGAGACGACGTGGTACGTGTGTTCCCCCTTCTTTTGTTCTTTCCCTTTTGTTCTGACATTATGTTGTTAGCATTTTCTGCTGTTGTTGTTTTTTTTTTTTTTTTTTTTGTTTTCACTTGGTATTGCCTTCTCCGCTTCTTCTTCCTTTAGGTGGAGGTATCCCCTCCTATAGTGACAAAGCTCTGGGGGAGGAAACTATCACGACTCTTTCTCGTCGTTTTTCTGTTATGGGGAGGAGCCCCCTCATCGATGATCCAGCTGAGGAAACCGGGCAACCGATGCAAGGTTCCCAGGATTCTCAGGATCCTAAAGCTTCTAAGATCCCGTCATCTCGAAGTCCCCATCTTGAACGCACTCCTAGTCCTATCAGGATTGTGTTTCCTCAATCCTTGTCGGATAAAGGTGCTTTGGGAGACACTCCTTTATCCAAACAAACAGGTAAACTTTGTTTCTTTTGAAATAGCGTTATGTTTTACTTTCTTTTCCAGTTTTTCTTGAGTTCCTTCTTTTCCTTTTAGGTCAAACCAAAGTGAGAAACCCGCTCCCAGTGTTGCCTCTTCTTTAGAATCGAGAGAGCTCGGAAGGTGAGTGCAAGCTGCTCCCATCGTGTTTCCTTTTTCTCCCCCTTTTTTTTTTTTTTATGGCGAAGCCCCCGCATCTATCCCTTCCTTTAGCCACTTTGCCATTGGTCCTTCACCTTTTCTTCAACTTGCTTTATGTTCCCTCCCAGAATCTTCGGGAAGTCGGGAGATCAGGAAGAAGAGGCTCTGCCCCCAAGACTGGAACCGGTTTGTTCTTCTTTTTCTCTCTTTAAGAAAAAAGAACTAATTCATTCTTCCTTTTCTTTTTCTTCTTTCTTTTTTTTGAATACGTCACAGGCTTTGCGGGTTCGAGCCTGTTATCCCTGAAGGAATTGTGAAACTGTTGAAGTTCTTGACCTTCATCCAGAGCAAAAGGCTGCAAGTCCTCCCGCCTCTGCAAGTGGTGACACGGCAATGGGGATACCTCGAAGATGGGCTGCCTCGGATCTTGATTCAAGGCTTTCCTCTTTCTGGCTCGCTTTGATCTCTTGGAATTCAACAGTCTTTCCGCCAGACCACTTTCATGTTTTTGGGTCTTCTTATGGCGCTTCTGCGCTTCTCTCTGCATTCTGTGGAAGGCTCCGCATTGCTAGAGAGCCTGCTCAAGAGTCACGGGGATTTTACCGGCGGCGGGGGGGGAGGCGTTTTCTAGGCAATATTTTGATGGAGTTGTTGTGTCTTTGTGTTGATTTCCCTAAGGAATTCCTCTGTAGATTCCTTATCCGAAGAAAAGCTTCGGAGTGGAGAGGGGTGGTGCGGGACCTTCTAGAGGCCAAGTTTAATTTGTCTTTTCTCTTTTGGATCATTTGCGTCTTTGGCTCATATCTTTGTTTTAAAGGCAATCATTCAAGAGTATAGACACCGAGATAGCTGTTCTTTGAGGAAGCTTTGGCTCATGCTCACAAAGTTTTACAAGACTTGAAAGTCAAGCGGCAGAGGATCCTTTCTACTTTGGCTGTTCCTGTTATTTCTCAGGATGCCTCTCTGTTGGCCGGCCTCATTCCTTAGCTTTTTTTTTTTTTTTTTTTTTTTTTTTTTTTTCAGATTTACATGAACAATTTGGGGTTGTATAAGTTTTTTTTTTTTTTTTGAACATTGCTCTCGCTCTTTGCTTTCTCTTTTGTGTTTCAAAAAGCGCTTCTTATTTCTTAGTATGTGAATCTGCCTTTTTCCTTGGATATATATATTGTCTTTACTTTCTTGTGACTCTTTTCTTTCTGAGTCCTGGACCATGGTTTTCACAGGCTTCATTTGTAAGTTTTGGTCAGTGCACAGTAATTTATTGTGCAAATCTTGAATCGGGTACACTTGGTATCCTTCTCTATGTATGTTTTTTTTTTTTTTTTTTTTTTTTTTGTTTAAGATACGGTCCCAGTTCATGAACTTTTGACAGTTCCCCTTTTGTCAAGTGCTAGGCTAGGTATCCTAGATATTTCACTTTTATTCTGTGATCCTAGACCTATACACTTGGGACTCATTTTGTGGGATATCCGAAATTATTTGTGAGGTTGATCCTGGGCCATATGTAAAAGGGTGTGAGAGTGTCTTTTTCGAGATATTCAGGCCCTAGGATCCCGAGCACGAGTGAAAAAGAAAAAGGAGATTTGGTGGATGGGCCTCGACTCACCGCATGACTAAATGGGCTGTTTAAGAATCAAGTGAATGCGAGAGAATGTTCGACAACATACAAAAGATGACAAACAAGGATATCGAGGAGTGCTAAAATTAACAACGTAAGTTCAGAAGGAAAGATTAAGCAGGATTAGCAAGACAATAAAAAAGAAATCTTGTGGAGATCCCGGGAACAATATTTCATTAAAGCATTATCTATTTGATTACAGCAAGCTTACTAGGACGTGATACAAGGTCCAATCAAGCTCAAAAATTGCAGCCTTGAATGGCTATTTCAGCCTTCAAAACTTGCGAAGTTTGATTCTCGTTGGATCCGAGTATGTGCCATAGTTGCTTTTACAAGATATCGGGAAGCGATTTGTTTTCCCTTAGTATTTTCTTTCCGCCTAAACTTTTCGATAATTTTTCTAGAGAATCTCTTCTTTCTATTGTGTTTCTTTCCTTTTTTTCTTTTTTGCTTTCTTCACAACCCATCCTCTCCTTTTATAGTGGAGTTTTAAGGCGTCTTTGGGAACCATTGGTTCCCCTGTTTTGGTCTTTTGCAAACAGAGTATGTTCTGTCCTCATCATCTCGGTAAGTCCCCTTTTCCGTTTTCTCTCATTCTTTCCTTCTCTTGGTTCCGATTCCTTGAAAGCTTACGGTTGGCCATCCTCTTTGGGATGTCTTTGAGGTATGCCCTTCTCGGCATCCTCACTTCTGGTGTCTTTTACTTTTCCGTTTCTTTCCCATTTGGGCGGAATCCTGCTCTGCTCTTTTGAAATTGTTTTGTTAACATTCTTCTTCCTTGTTTTGGTTCCCGACGCGCTTTTTTCTGTCTGTGCCATGAAGGGTCGCTTACGTCCTTTTGTTTTTTTCTTGTTTTCTTTCTATCGATCTGTCCTGGTCTTCTTTTTCTTGGCGCTTATTGATGGTGCCCGAGGATCCTTGCGTCTTATACTTTCTTTGTGATGTTCTCTCTTTTTCTTCTTTGGTTGCTTTTCCTTTTAAGGCTTCGGGATCCTCGGGGCCTTTTGTATAATCCCTTTGGACTTGGTCTTTTTCTTACGGGCTTAACTCACTCTTTCTTGGGCTTAGCTTATTCTTTCTTGGGCTTATTTTTACTGTGATTTTTAGACCTCAACATTTAGCCCCCGAGCTCGTGGGTTGCCCGAAGCCCACGCGTGAGTGATTTAGGTTTCCTTAGGTTTTGTGGTATCCCCCTTTTCAACTTCTCTGGGTTCCCTTCCTATTTACTTGGGATCCCGGCTCTTTTCTCTGCTGCTTCTAGTCACCTCCTTTTCGCATGTTGTATTCCCTTATTCTTCATGACTTCCTCTTTATACGGGACGTGGCAGTTGGGTATTTGAGGTGAAACTCCTCTACCCACTTTCCTCGTTTTCCGTTATTTCTCATTAATAACTGCTGTAACCCCTACTTCAAATTAAATTCTTTGGCAACTGGCGCGTCTTTTCATAAACTGTTTTCCCCAATCGCTATTTGCGCCTTTATTGTAGCCGTTTCATCTTATCACTTTGCTTCTCTACGGGTTATTTCGCTCTCTGTGTTTCTTTTTCTTTTCCTCTTCTTCTCTGTTACTCTGGTCTTCCTTTTTCGCACCTTCAATTTCTTTTCTTCTTCATAGTGTGTGTTTCCATGGCTTCTTCTTCTTCTCGAAAGAGGAGAGAGCGTACTCAGTCCTTCCGAGGTGAAGGTTCTTACGGTTCTGCTCCGAGCGATTCTCATGAGGTTGTTGAGCGTCCAGCCTTTCCTCTACGGGATCCTTGGTATTCTCCCAGTTTATTTTTTCCTCATATTTCTCATGGTGAGGCTCCTCCATCCCCTCACGTTTGGCTATTTTACGGCCAAGCGGGTTTTACTGGTTCCGCCCGGGTTCCCGACCCTAGAGAGGTTTTCGATCTCCAGATCGGACAAGGAATCCGGGAGGCGGTTCCTATTTTCTTTGATTTTGTGGCGGGAAGATTCGGGGTTGGCCCATATGGGTAGACAAGGAAGGCTCGATCTTGAGTTCGTGGGTCGTTTTGGAGCGCGCCGGCATCCTAAAAGCGCGTGGCTATTTCCAGAAACCTTGAGGGTTTCGAGAGACGCCAAAGGGCTCGGGCATCCAGTACGTCGTTGGTGTCCTTCCCTTCATACTTTTTTCTTTTCTCTTTGGTGAATTGACAATCACCTTGGAGGATGTGGTTAATAAATTCCTCCTCCCGGTGTTTGGTGAAGAGAATCCCTTTGATATTGATCTTTACGGTGAGGATCTTGTGGTAGAAGAGAAATTATTTGGTCATTTTGGTGGTCGCTCCGCCTCTCCCGGTGGTAAGCCGGCTAGGATGGGGAGATGGGTGATGACCCTCTCTCGTGAAAAGGATAAGGAAGTAAGGTGGGCGGTTTCTGGCCTTCGGCTTGGTAAATTTTTGTTTAGTGAGTTTCCTGGGTACGGAGTTAAGTCTTCGCTTTTCCGTTGGCTATCAAGTTGGCTCGAGGTACCCAATATCCTTTGGCCCCTCTGTTTTTGGGTCACGTTTATTCTCAACTGGACCAGACTTCATGGAGATGAGGGTGAGGGTGACTCTTGCTATGTGATTACTTCATCTCTTCATTGTGCCATTCTTGATTTTTATGTGGGACTGATTGCAGACCACTTTGGCTAAGTGTAGAAATTTGAAGTTTGTGAAGGACAAGTTCCAAGGATCCCCGACATAGTGAAGGGTCTTTGTGGCAATTCTACGATGCCTTTCCCATTATTTTTCGTTGGATTAGCTTAAAAGGTGGTGGCCTCAATCTTGTGGAGTTGTTTGACCAAGCGGGGAGCTTATGTTGGAGATCCCTCGTGAGTTTGGTCCTGGCTTTGCATGTGATTACGTGTTGTCTTCTTTTTTATCTTCAACAGGTAATACCTTCGACTTGCGCCGTGGTGATGAGGGCGAGTCGGCTTATCTTGCTTGCATTAGCCCCTCCCGGCTTCCCGTGCCTTCTTCAAGTGGCCCAAAGTACACTCATTATTCAAAGACAAGGGTGCTTTGACAGATTTGGTTTTGATCAAGATATCCCGCCTTGAGTTTTCAAGGATGTGGTGCCATCCCTTCCTTCCTTGGATCCTTTCTTGAGGCTGCAGGCCTTTTCTTATTGGTCTCGGAGGAGCCCCGATTCGTAGTGCCTAACTCCCAGAGAGGAGTCTTTGCTTCAGTGGCTACACCGGTTATTGGAGAAGAGTACAAAAATCTTTTGTTGACTATGTTGGCACTGGTACAATTCGGGAAGTCCCAAACTCTAGCATTGTTTCGCTCCGACGGCTAATAGGCGTCTATCCCTTCCTCTTCTTTGGGATTGTTTCTGCTGCTGCCGCAAGCAAAAAGACCGGGTTTGCAGAGTGGCATTCCTCCCAGGGGAGGTTGGGTGACTTATGGACAGGATTTTCCGAGGCCTGGCTGGGTGATAGTCTTATCATTGGTACCTCTCCGGGGTGCCCATCAAAAAGGGTGCAACGAGAGACAATTAGTGCTGCTCTTGCTAAAGGTAAGGATGTTAAGTTGAAGAAAATGAAAGTCTGCTGATGTTGGCGAAAGTGCGGGGGTGTGGAGATAGGCAAGAAGCAAAAAGAAGGAAAACGGGAAATCTCAAGCACACTTGGAATCTCACGAAGGCAAGGATGTCGGGAACCTTTAGTTTCAAGGACCCGGAAGAAGACCAAGGTAGAGTCTTCTTTTCCCAGGTTCTGTGGATCGCTTGATCCATGGTTCTTTAGGATCCTCTCGGTTTGGTATCCCAGCCTCCTTTAGGACCCTGCGGGCGTACTCGTAGTAAGCAAAAGACTTCCGGAGAATCAGTAGAGAGAGAGAGAAGGGCAAGACTTCTTTCCTTCTTCTCTCTTTTTTTTTTTGTTGCATTCATTTTCTATCTTTCTTTGACGAGTGGTGATTTCCTTTGCGGTCAAGCGCAAGTCCGATTATAAGAAGGGTAAGAGTCAATCTTCCGGAGACGACGTGGTACGTGTGTTCCCCCTTCTTCTGTTCTTTCTGTGTTGTTAGCATTCCTGCTTTTTTTTTTTTTTTTTTCACTTAGTATTGCCTTCTCTGCTTCTCCTTTCCTTAGGTGGAGGTATCCCCTCCTGTGGATGGCAAGGCTGCGGGGGAGGAAACTATCACGACTCTTTCTGTCATTTTTCTGTTATGGGGAGGAGCCTCCTACTGATGACCCTGTTGAGGAAACTGGGCAGCCGATGCAAGGTTCCCAGGATTCTCGGGATCCCAAAGCTTCTAGGATCCCATCATCTCAAAGTCCCCATCTCGAACGCACTCCCAGTCCTATCAAGACTGTGTTTCCTCGATCCTTGTCGGATAAAGGTGCTTTGGGAGACACTCCTTTATCCAAACAAACAGGTAAACCTTATTTCTTTTGAAATAACGTTATGTTTCACTCTCTTTCCCAGTTTCTCTTGAGTTCCTTCTTTTCCTTTTAGGTCAAACCGGTGAGAAACCCGCTCCCAGTGTTGCCTCTTCTTTAGAATCAGAGAGCTCGGAAGGTGAGTGCAAGCTGTTCCATCGTGTTTTCCTTTTTCTTTTCCCCCTCCTTCTTTTTTTTATATATATATGGCGAAGCCCCCCGCATCTATCCCTTCCTTTAGCCAATTTGCCATTGGTCCTTCACCTTTTCTTCAACTTGCCTTATGTTCCCTCCCCAGAATCTTGGGGAAGTCGGGAGATCGGGAAGAAGAGGTTACGCCTCAAGAAGCTGGAACCGGTTTGTTCTTCTAAATCTGTTCTTCTTTTTCTTTTTCTTTTTTTCTTTTTTTTTGAATACGATGCAGGCTTTTGCGGATTCCCGAGCCTGTTATCCCTGAAGGAATTGTGAGACTGTTGGAGTTCTTGACCTTCATCCGAGCAAAAGACCGCAAGTCCTCGGGTTTCGCAAGTGGTGACACGGTGATGGGGGATGCCTTGAAGGTGGCTGCCTCGGATCTTGATTCAAAGCTTTCCTCTTTCTGGGTCGCTTCGATCTTTTGGAATTCAACAGTCTTCCTGCCAGCCACTTTCATGTTTTTGGGTCTTCTTACGGCAGACTTCTGCGCTTTTACATTCTGTGGAGGGCTTGCATTTGCTAGAGAGCCTGCTCAAGAGTCACGGGGATTTTACCGGTGGCTTGGGGGAGGCGTTTTTCTAGGCAATATTTTGATGGAGTTCTTTGTGTCTTTGTGTTGATTTCTCTAAGGAATTCCTCTGTTGATTCGTTGTCCGAAGAAAAGCACGGAATGGAGAGGGGTGGTGCGGGACCTTCTAGAGGCCAAGTTTAATTTGTCTTTCCTGCTGGATCACTTGCGTCTCTTGGCTCATATCTTTGTTTCAAAGGCAATCGTTCAAGAGTATAGACACCGAGATAGCATGTTCTTTGAGGAAGCTTTGGCTCATGCTTACAAAGTTTTACAAGATTTGAAAGTCAAGCGGCAGAGGATCCTTTCTTCTTTGGCTGTTCATGCTATTTCTCCAGATGCTTCTCTGTTGGCGGCCTCATTCCTTAGCTTTTTTTTTTTCATTTACATAAACAATTTGGGGTTGTATAAGTTTTTTTTTTTTTTGAACACTGCTCGCTCTTTGCTTTCTCTTTTGTGCTTCAAAGCGCTACTCATTTCTTAGTATGTGAATCTGCCTTTTTCCTTAGATATATATATTGTTTTTACTTTCTTGTGACTCTTTTCTTTCCGAGTCCTGGACCATGGTTTCCACAGGCTTCTTTGTAAGTTCTGGTCCAGTGTACTTGGTGACTTATTGTGCGAGTATCTCGAATGGGTACACTAGTATCCTTCTCTATGTATTATATTTTTTTGAGATACGTCTTGTCCCAGTTCATGAACTTTTGATAGGTTCCCCTTTTGCCAAGTGCTAGGCTAAGTATCCTAGATATTTTCTTTTATTCTCGTGATCCTAGACCTATGCACTTGGAACTGTTTCTTGGGATATCGAAATTATTGGTGAGGTGGATCTTGGGCCATATGTAAAAGGGGTATTACATATCCTCCTTTTTTTTTTGACTCGGGTATCCTTCCTTAAATTTATCCACATTTGGTCTTTGCAATAAAAAAAAAACTTAAACTTTGAAGAAACAGGAATTTCGTTAAAACATAATCATTTTTTTTTTTTTTTTTGGAACAAAGCAAAAATCTTTTGGTGCAAAGCATTGACCACAAAGTATCAATCTATCACATGTTCTGAACAAAATTATCTTAGGCAGAATTCTTGATAAAAGCTGAAAAATAAAAAGACAAAATAAAAAGGAACTTAGCGAGATAGTGAAGTTGGTGAAAGGACCCCGAGGTACTGGGGATCCTCTTGTCCTCATGCATAATATTGCTTGACCATTTCCGTTTATGGGTTCTGTCAGACTGTCCCATCTTCTTTGGCAAGGTAATAATATCCACTTTCATGAGTTGTATTGATGATGTAGGGTCCTTCCCATTTTGGGGTGAACTTGGAAGGCCCTGGCGGGTTCCTCCTCACGTGCTCCGCCATCCTTAGCACTAGTTGCCCTTTGGTGAACACTCTTGGGCGTCTTTGCTTGTGCATATGCTCTGGTCATTCTTTCTTTGGTATCTTTGACTCCTTTTCTTGGCCAGTTCTCTTTCTTCTTCTACTCCTTCCAGATTTACTAATCTCTTTTCAGTGCTTGCGTCTTCACTTTCTCCCCGACTTTCCTCGAGAACCACCCTTGGTGTAGGAATGATAAACTTCACAGGACTGATGGCCTCTGTTCCATAAACCGGGGGAGAACGGGGAGAATCCTGTGGCTGTCTTTACTGAGCTCCTACATGCCCAAAGCACGTCGCCGGATGGTCACTCCATTTTCCTCCATACTCATACTTCATTTTCTTGAGGATTTTTAACATTACCCTATTAGTATGGGGTAGATCTTCTATGCTTGATGTGGTATGCTTCAGCTAATCCCTTCACATCTTTGTTTATGAATGGGGTTCCATTGTCATTTGATAAGTCTTCTGGTTCTTGTCTTGCGTGTCTTTGTTTCGACCCAACCTCCTGTTCTACCAAGGGTATCCCACCTCCTTGTCCGGAGACTTCCACGTTTTCTCCTACAGGCTCGGAGGCCGTAGGTGGCACGTTAGTTCCTTTGCTGTTTCTTTGTCTTGGAGGCATTCTCTGCGAAGGGGTTGTCTCTTCCTTCTTCTTTGCCCAGTCCCAGTGAGTCGCCAAAATGTGAGAGTGTCTTTTTCGGGATATTCAGGCCCTAGGATCCCGAGCACGAGTGAAAAAGAAAAAGGGGATTTGGTGGATGGGCCTCGACTCACCCATGACTAAATGGTGTTTAAGAATCAAGTGAATGCAGAGAATGTTTCGACAACATACAAAAGATGACAAACAAGGATATCGAGGAGTGCCAAAATTAACAACGTAAGTTCGGAAGGAAAGATTAAGCGGGATTAGCAAGACAATAAAAAAAAGAAATCTTGTGGGGATCACGGGAACAATATTTCATTAAAGCATTATCTATTTGATTACTGACAAGCTTACTAGGACGTGATACAAGGTCCAATCAAGCTCAAAAATTGCAGCCTTGAATGGCTATTTCAGCCTTCAAAACTTGCGAAGTTTGTTTCTCGTTGGATCCGAGTATGTGCCATAGTTGCTTTTTTTACGAGGATATCGGGAAGCGATATTTGTTTTCCCTTAGTATTTTCTTTTCTGCCTAAACTTTTCGATAATTTTTCTAGAGAATCTCTTCTTTCTATTGTGTTTCTTTCCTTTTTTTCTCGTTGCTTTCTTCACAACCCATCCTCTCCTTTTATAGTGGAGTTTTTTAGGCGTCTTGGGAACCGTTGGTTCCCCCTGTTTTGGTCTTTTGCAAACAGAGTATGTTCTGTCCTCATCATCTCGGTAAGTCCCCTTTTCCGTTTTCTCTCATTCTTTCCTTCTCTTGGTTCGATTCCTTGAAAGCTTACGGTTGGCCATCCTCTTTGGGATGTCTTTGAGGTATGCCCTTCTCGGCATCCTCACTTACGGTGTCTTTTACTTTTCCGTTTCTTTCCCATTTGGGCGGAAATCTGCTCTGCTCTTTTGAAATCGTTTTGTTAACATTCTTCTTCCTTGTTTTGGTTCCCCGACGCCTTTTTCTCATGTCTGTGCCATGAAGGGTCGCTTGCGTCCTTTTTTTTTTCTTGTTTTCTTTCTATCGATCTGTCCTGGTCTTCTTTTTTTCTTCGCGCTTATTGATGGTGCCCGAGGATCCTTGCGTCTTATACTTTCTTTGTGATGTTCTCTCTTTTTCTTCTTTGGTTGCTTTTCCTTTTCGGGCTTCGGGATCCTCGGGGCCTTTTGTATAATCCCTTTGGACTTGGTCTTTTTTTTTCTTCTCGGGCTTAACTCACTCTTTCTTGGGCTTAGCTTATTCTTTCTTGGGCTTATTTTTACTGTGATTTTTAGACCTCAACAAAGGGTATTACATATTCTCCCCATTTTTTTTTTTTACTCGGGTATCCTTCCGTAAATTTATCCACATTTGGTCTTTGCGCAGTATTTAAAGAAAAACTTAAATGTTGAAGAAACAGAAATTTCATTAAAACATGGTCATTTTTTTTAAGGAACAAAAAAAAGTCTTTTTGGTGCAGTATTGACCACAAAGTGTCAATCTATCACATGTTCTGAACAAAATTATCTTAGACCAGAATTCTTGATAAAGGCTGAAAAATAAAAAGACAAAAATAAAAGGAACTTAGCAGATAGTGAAGCTGGTGAAAGGACCCCGAGGTCTTGGGATCCCCTTGTCCTTATGCATAGTATTGCTTCACCATTTCCCGTTTTATGGGCTCTCTTGAACTGTTCCATCTTCTTTGGCAAGGTAAATAATACCCACTTTCATGAGTTGCATTGATGATGTAGGGTCCTTCCCATTTTGGGGTGAACTTGGAAGGCCCTGGCAGGTTCCTCCTCACGTGCTCCGCCATCCTTAGCACCAATTGCCCTTTAGTGAACACTCTTGGGCGTCTTTGCTTGTGCATATGCTCTGGTCATTCTTCTTTGGTATCTCGGCTCCTTTTCTTGGCCAGCTCTCTTTCTTCTTCTACCCCTTCCAGATCTACTAGCCTCTTTTCATTGCTTGCGTCCTCACTTTCTCCCCCGATTTTCCTCCGAACTACCCTTGGTGTAGGAATGACTAACTCCACAGGGCTGATGGCCTGTTCCATAAACCAGGGAGAATGGGGAAAATCCTGTGGCTGTCTTTTCAGAGCTCCTACATGTCCAAAGCACATCTGCCGGATGGTCACTCCATTTTCCTCCATACTCATGCTTCATTTTCTTGAGGATTTTTAATATTACCCTATTAGTAGTTTCAGCTTGGCCGTTTCCTTGTGGGTAGTATGGGGTAGATCTTCAATGCTTGATGTGGTATGCTTGAGTTATTCCCTTCACATCTTTGTTTATGAATGGGGTTCCATTGTCGCCGATCAATCTTCTGGGGATCCCGAACCTTGTAATGATGTGGTCTCGCATGAAATTTGCTACGGCTGCTCCAGTAGCTTTTTTCAAAGGGATGGCCTCTACCCATTTTGTAAAGTACTCCGTGGCTGCCAGGATCCATATATAACCATTGGATGGAGGATTTATGGGCCCTATGAGATCGAGCCCCCAAATATGAAAAGGCCATGGCGTCGTCATATCCTGTAGGACATTTAGGTGAGTGTGAATTGCATCTCCTAGGACTTGGCAAGCATGACATGTTTTGACCAGCTCCTCAGAGTCTCTTTTCATCGTTGACAAGAATAACACCCCAATAACAATAACTGCTTGTGCAGCCTTCTCTTCCCCGGGTGACTTCCGCAATCTCTCAGTGCACCTCTCGACTACTTCTCTAGCTTCCTTTGGTCCCCAGGCACTGAGGGGATCCCCATGGTATCCTTTTTTGAACAAAATGTCGTTCGCAAGAAATACCTACACGCTAGTTTTTTGAGCTTGTGGGCAGTTCCTTGTCGGTTGGCGGGATACCCCCGAGCCAGGTATCCTATGAAAGGAACCCGCCAATCTTCTCGTAATAAACACCGCGTAGCTTTTCTTCTTTATCGATTGCCAAACGACATTCCTTACATTTCCCCTGTATGATTCTTTGCTTCCTTGTCCATATCCGCCGCAGTAATACCCCATGCGTTGCATCCTCCTGTATAGGCTGACTTTTTTCGCAACTCCACATGCTTGGGCGTGTAATTCTTCTAGTTTCAACTTTCCTTCCTTCTCGGTGATACATCGGGACAGTATTCCTCCTGGCAGTCTTCTATACAATTCTCCTTCTATCCGAGTGTAATCCATTAGTTCTTTGATGTTCCCTCTAGGGCTCGCCTCTTTCATCCTTTCTTTGACTTCGTCCCTCCAGTCCCCACTGTTTGGATTCCCGGTACATCCCTTGGAGGATCCTTACAATAGAATGTTTCTGCCTTCTTATTTTTATCAGCGTATCCTTCCCATTAAATGGTATTTGGGATCCAGGGTGGCGAGAGCATCCGCAAACCTGTTCTCACTTCTTTAAGTGTATTCTCTGTTGAAGGTTTGAAATTCCATCTCCGACCTTTGTGCCCAAGTCCCGTAGGCTGCTAAGCTTTGTTCTGTAATGCAAAGTCACCTTTCACTTGGGAGACTACAAGATTAGAATCTCCCAAAGACTCTCATATGTTTCACTCCTATCTTTGAGTGCTATAGTCAACCTTGATTAAGTATGCCTCATACTCATTTGCATTATTAGAGCATGAGAAACCAAGCTTGAAAGACAGGGGCATGATATCCCCATTTTCACAGACTTAGTACAATTCCTACCCCATTTGAAGTTCTTTGTAGCTGACCCGTCAAACCTCATGGTCCATTTCTTCCTGGGATCTCCATCTTTGCTACCTCACCAGGGATTTCTTCGCTCGGTGGGCCTTCTTCCTTTTCCCGGGAATTGAGCTAGCAAATCTGCTATGGCCTGGCTCTTGTGACCTTGGGAGTTCTTATACCTATATCATATTGTGAAAGCAATACTAGCCATTGTGTTATTCTTCCCGTGAGAAGGGGCTGGTGCGGGAGTGCTTTTATGGGGTGGGACTTGGTTACCAAGAGGATTTGATGAGCCGAGAAGTACCTCTTCAATCTTTGGGATGCATAAACGATTACTAGGTAGGCTTTCTCTATTCTGGGGTACCTGGTCTCGGTATCCTTGAGTGTTCTGCTTACATAATATATGGGCTGCTCATTTCCTTGGTCATCTTCTTGTGCCAGCAAAGCTCCTATTGCCTGAGAGTTTGATGCTAAGTATAGCAACAGAGGTCGCCCACGTCTTTGGTACACTGGAGGGTGGGCGGATGGTTCATAATGCCTTGAATTCTTTGAAAAGCTTCCTGCTGCTCTGTTCCCCAGGTAAATTCATTTCCCTTTTTCAATAGTTTGGATAGGCTGCTTTGTAGCCGAGGCTAAACCAGGCACAAACCTCCCGATATAGGAGACCCTTCCCAGGAAGCTTTTGAGTTCCCTAAAAGTAGTTGGTCTTCTCATCGTGGCAATAGTGTGGTTTTGGGTGAGTCCACGCTTATGCCTTTGTGATGTACCAGGAACCCAAGGAACTTTCCAGAGACACTCCAAAGGCGCACTTCATGGGGTTCATACGTAACTTGTATTTCTGCATCTTTCAAAGACTTGCTCAAGTACTTGGAAATGTCCTGTTCAGTTTTTGACTTGACCACAATATCGTCTACATAATCTTCCATCTCCTCATGCATCATGTCATGGAAAATGGCTGTCATGGTCCGTTGATACGTAGCCCCCGCATTTTTGAGGCCAAAGGGCATTACGGTGTAGTAAAAGTTCCCAATCGGAGTTCGAATGCCGTCTTCTCTGCATCTTTGGCTGCCATGCGGATTTGGTTGTATCCACTGTACCTATCCATAAACGAGAACATTGAGTTTCTGCATTTGAATCTACAAGGAGGTCGATATTGGGCAAGGGGAACTCATCTTTAGGACATGCCTTGTTCAAAGTTGCGAAAGTCTACACAAAGCAATGGATTTGACCATTTTTCTTCTTCACAGGCACAATGTTGGAAAGCCATTTTGGGTGTTGGATGGGTTTGATAAAACCAGCTGTTAGTAATTTCTTGACCTCTTGGACTATTTGAGCTTCTACCTCGGTGTGGAAGACCCTAGCTGGTTGGACTACTCGGCCTCATCCCGGGTCCACATTAAGAGAATGGACTACCAACTCCGGGTCTAGACCAGGCATCTCATCATAGGTCCATGCAAACACATCTCTGTATTTTTGAAGTAAAGTTACCAGTTGTTCTCTTTCTTGAGCCACCAATTGTTGCTAATGAAAACAGGTTTTCGAGATCCTGGTTCTGTCCCCAAGTCTACTTCCTTTAATTCTTCCTCGGTGAATCTGGGCCTCCTTAACTGGTTCTTCCGGGATTTCTTCTTGGGCCATCATGCAGCTTGGTGGTCCGGGACCTTCTGCACAATACATTCGGGTCCCGCGCACCTTCACAAACGATAAATTAGCCTTCCCCAGGTTCCCGCACCACCACACATTCTCGAGATCCTGAAGAGTGGGCTCCCTCCTTTGTCTTTTTCTTTCTAAAAGGTTTCTCAGTCACGGGTGCCCCTTCCTCCTTCTTCTTCTTCTAGGATAGGTGCCCCGGGGTCCCCGGGTGGGGTTTTCATCATCCGGCTCCAGCTCATCATAAAACATCGTTTCGCAAAGTTCACTTCTCCCTGGCTGAAAGGATTATGATTGGCGAGGATCTTATGGGCCTCCCATTCAGTCTCCCTTTAATGCATTGATGGAATGTGAATGGAATAAGGCGATGTTTATGAAGCCACAGGCCCCAAAGAACACGTGATAAAAACTCGCATTGATCACATGAAACCTTGTCAAAGCTACTATTGGCCCTACCTTTAAGGCTAGCTGCACGTATCCTTCTGTTGATTCCACCGCTCCTCCAAATCCTGTTATTTCCATGGGGGCCCCCAGGATCCTTCTGTTAACTAAACCGACAGCTTCCAGGGTACTTAAGGCAATGAGGTTGAGTGGCGCCCCGTATCCACCAGTGCCCTTCGACTTGAACGCCGTTTATGGTGGCCATTAGATAAAGGGGTGCGAGGTGGTCCGGGTGCTTAATCTCCATGTCTTCATCGGTGAAAGTTATTGCATTGGTTGTCTCCGAAAGCTCGACTAGCGTGTGACTCATTTGTAAAGCATTCCATCCCTGAATCTGCTTTGCTATACTCATGAGAGACTCTGTGGCCACTCTTCTTGCTTCTGGTCCGAATCCTAATTGATTGAATAGTGACCTGAACTTAGGATTCTTCTCGGAGGGTCTGACTGTACTCGGGTGGAAGGATCCTTGATTCTCCGCTTCTGTAGGGTTCCCATGTATTACTATTGCTACCACCCCTTTCCTTTGTGGTTAGGTAAGGGGTTCCTCCGCACTTCCGGCTCCTTGCGGGTAAGCTCCAGGGTTCCTTCTCTCAACTTTTTGTGGAAGAGTCTGCGAAGGGTCCAGCAGTCCTTAGTGGAGTGCTTCACATAGTTATGGATTACGCAAAATAAAGGATTCTTCCTCTCTTCTTCGGTTGGTGGCCTGGACATAGTGAATGGCCACGACAACCCCATCTCCAATCCATTTGTCTAGGACATGGCTTAACTCCTCACTGTGCATGGGATCACCGGTGGTTCCTCAAACACCTTCCCATCCGGTCTCTTCCTTTTCTCTCCTGCTGATCTTTGTCATAGCTTGGGATGCGGGCAGCCTTTTTGTTCTCATGGTTTGCGCCGTCCTTACGGTTCTGTGCAGAGTGTGTCGCAAACGTGTGTGATACATAAATTTTCAAGGTTGAGCCTGTAATCAAAAAGCATGTTGGCTATACAGGTTTCCACGAACTCCTTTTCTTCATGGTCTCCATAGCAGTCTAGGGACACATCTTCGAATCTTTTAATAAATTGAACAGGATCTTCTCCAGGTCTCTGCCTCACCATTTGCAGGTTCTGGAAAGTGATTTTGTCTTCACCAGGGTAATATTTGGCGCAGAATTTTTCCATCATCTCATCCCAGGTCTTGATGGACCCGGGTCTCGGCGTGGTGTACCAAGTGTATGCCCTATCCACTAAGGATTTGGCAAATTCCCTTAGACATAACTCTTTGTCTCCGCATAGGGGCCCATAGTGTGGACAAACCTGCTCACATGTTCCACGGCACTTCCATTCCTCCCATCGAAAGGATGGAACTTTAGGGGTTCGTATCCCTTAGGATATGGTTTGCCAAGAAGTTCTGGGAGGGAACGGGGATCCCGAGAGAATTGCTTGGGGATCCCCGAGAGTTTTTCCCTTTCTTGCTCCAGGAGGGCATTGACGTGCCCGCCGGTGTCAAGTGCTGAGGGTTGGCTCTTCCTCCTACTGCTGACCCTCCTTCCGGTTGTGTCCCATCATGGTGGCCAGTAGGGGAATATTGTCTCTGATTTCCTGTGTCCTACCTTCTTTGAGAAGACGAACTTCTTGCTCCGGATCCTTTAACATTGTTGTCATCCTGGCTATTAGGTCTGGTTCCTGTCTTGCGTGTCTTTGTTCCGACACAACCTCCTGTTCCATCAAGGGTATCCCACCTCCTTGCACGGAGACTTCCTCATTTTCTCCTACAGGCTCAGAGGCCGTAGGTGGCATATTAGTTCCTTTGCTGTTTCTTTGTCTTGGAGGCATTCTCTGTGAAGCGATTGTTTCTTCCTTCTTCTTTGCCCAGTCCCCAGTGGAGTCACCAAAATGTGAGGGTGCCTTTTTCGGGATACTCAGGCCCAAGGATCCCGGGCCTGAATGAAAAGGAAGGATTTGGTGGACCGGGCCTTGATTCACCCATGACTAATCGGGCTGTTTAAGAATCAAGTAAATGCAAAGAATGCTTCTAACAATATACAGAAAAATGACAAACAAGAATATCGAGGAGTGCCAAAAAATTAACAACGTAAGTTCAAAATGAAAGAAAGACAGGATTAGCAAGACGATAAAAAAAGGGTGCTGTGGGGATCCTGGGAACTCTGAAACAATATTTCATTAATAAATTATCTGTTTGATTACAAAAAGCTCACTAGGACGTGATACAAGGTCCAATCAAGCTCAAAAATTGCAGTCTTGAATGGCTATTCCCGCCTTCAAAACTTGTAAAGTTTGATTCTCGTTGAATCCGAGTATGTGCAATAGTGGCCTTTACAGGATATCGGGAAGCGATATTTGCTTCTTTCCCTAATATTTTCCCTTCACTCTTGATTTCTTTTTCGATGATTCTTTTTCTGGAGAATTTCTTCTTTCTTGTGTTTCTTTTTTTTTTTTTCGGCTGCCTTCTTCACAACCCATCCCCTCCTTCTATAGTGGAGTTTTTGAGGCGTCCCTGGGGAACCGTTGGTTCCCCTGTTTTGTTCTTTTGCAAACAGAGCATGCTCTGTCTCTATCGCCTCGGTAAGTCCCTTTTCCGTTTTCTCTCATTCTTTCCTTCCCTTGGTTCCGATTTCTTCGAAAGCTTTTGGTTGGCCATCCTCTTTGGGACGTGCTGAGGTATGCCCTTCTCGGCATCCCCATTTCTGGCATCTTCCTCTTTTCCCTTTCTTTCCTTTTTGGGCGGAATCCTGTTTTGCCATTTTTGAAAGTCATTTGTTACCATTCTTCTTCCTTGTCCTGGTTCCCCGAGGTCCTTTTCTATCTGTGCCATTGAGAGGTCGCTCACGTCTTTTATTTCTTGTTTTTTTCTTCTTCTGTCTTCTTTCTATCGATTTGTCCCAATCTTCCTTTTTATTTGTGCTTGAAGGGATCTGTGTTTATTGAGGATCCTTGCTTCTTTACACTCTGCCGTGGTTTCTTTTTGGACACTTCTTTCTTTTCTGGGCTCCAAGATCCTCCGGGCCTTCCTTTTATTCCCCCATGAGTCATCCGTATCTATTGCTTTGGGCTTAGCCTGAATTTTTCTTTTGGGCTTGACTTGTTCTTCTGTGTTGGGCTTATTTTATTATGGCCCTTTCTTTTTCAGACCTCAATAGAGAGATAAAAGAGTTAGGAAAAAAAGAAGGAAATTTTAAATTTTTTTTTTTAAAAATGATTGTGTTTGATTTAAATTGAAAAAACAATTGTGAGAGTGCGCTTTTTTGTGACACTCAGGCCCAAGGATCCCGGGCCTAAACAAAAGGTTTTGGTGAACCGGGCCTTGACTCACCGCATGACTAACGAGCTGTTTAAGAATCAAGTGATATACTGGGATGCTCCTGACAATATAAAAAATGACAAGCAAGGATATCGAAGAGTGCCAAAAAAATTAACAAGGTAAATTGAGAAAGAAACAGGATTAGCAAAGCGATAAAAAAAAAAATTCTAAGGGGATCCTGAGAAGTGTGAAGCATCTTTCATTAATACATTATCTGTTTGATTACGTAAAGCTCACTAGGACGTGATACAAGGTTCAATCAAGCTCAAAAATTACAGTCTTGAATGGCTATTTCAGCCTTCAAAACTTGCAAAGTTTGATTCCCGTTGAATCCAAGTATGTGCAATAGTGGCTTTTACAGGATACCGGGAAGCAATGTTTGTTTTTCCCTTAGTATTTTCTCTTCACCACAGATTTTCTTGATAGTTTTTCTAGAAAATCTCTTCTTTTTTGTTTTTCTCTCTTTTTTCGCTGCCTTTTCTTCGTAACCCATCCCCTCCTTTTATAATGGAGTTTTTGGTCTTCCCGGGGAACCGTTGGTTCCCCTGTTTTGCCCTTTTGCAAACAGAGCACGTCCTGTTCCCATCATCTCGGTAAGTCCTGTTTCCATTTTTTCTCATTCTTTCCTTCTTTCGGCTCTAATTCTTTTGAAAGTTCCTGGTTGGCCATCTTCTTTGGGACGTCTTTGAGATATGCCCTTCTCGGCATCCCCATTTCTGGCGTTTTTTCCACTTTTCCCTTTTCTTTCCCATCCGGGTGGAATCCTTTTCTGCCAACTTGAAAGCCACTTGTTGTCATTCTTTTTTTGTGCTTCCCTGTTCTGGTTCCCCAAGGCTTTTTCTGTCTGTGCCATGAGAGGTTGCTCGCGTTCTTTTTTGCTTTTGTTTCTTATTTTCTTCTTCTGTCTTTTTCTATCGAGCTGTCCTAGTCTTCCTTTGTCTTTGTGCTTGAAGGGATCTGCGCCTCTTAATGGTTCCCGAGGATCCTTGCTTCTTATCCCTTGCCGTGGTTCTTTTTTTTTTAGATGCTTCTTTGTGCGGGCTTCAGGATCCTCTGGACCTTTCTTTTATTCCCTCATGAGTCTCCTGTATCTGCTACTTTGGGCTTAGCTTGATTTTTCCTTTTGGTCTTGACTTATTCTTTTTGGGCTTCTTTCACTATGATCCTTTTAAGACCTCAACATTTAACCCCTCGAGCTCGTGGGTTGCCTCAAGCCCACGCGTGAGTGATTTAGGTTTTCTAAGATTTTTCGTAGGATCCCCTTTTTCAACTTCTACTGGGTTCCCTTCCTTTTTACTTAAGATCCCGGCCCTTTTCTGCTGCTTTTGGTCACCTCCTTTTTGCATGTCGTGTTCCCTTATTATTATTATTTTTTCAGCTTCCTCTTTGCACGGGACGTGGCAGTTGAGTTTTTGAGGTAAAACTCCTCTACCCACTTTTCTCGTTTTCCGTTACTTCTCATTAATAACCGCTGATTAATCCCTTCTTCAAATTAAATTTTTGGCGACTGGTGCGTCTTTCCATACACTGTCTTCCACAAATCGCTATTTGCGCCTTTATTGTAGCCGTTTCATCTTATCACTTTGCTTCTTTGAGTCTTTCATTCTTTGGGTTTCTCTTTCTTTTTCTTCTTCTTCTCTGTTACTCCGGTCTTCTCCCTTTTCGCACTTTCAATCTCTTTTCTTCTCATTGTACATGTTGTTCCAATGGCTTCTTCTTCTTCCCGAAAGAAGAGAGAGCGTACCCCCAGTCCTTCCGAGGGTGAAGGTTCTTCTGGTTCTGCTCCTAGTGATTCTCGTGAGGTTACCGAACGTCCAGCCTTCCCTTTACGGGATCCTTGGTATTCTCTCGATTCGTTTTTCCTCATGTATCTCATGGTGAGGCTCCTTCATCCCCTTATGCTTGGATGTGTTGAGGTCTAAAAAAATCACAGTAAAATAAGCCCAAGAACGAGTGAGTTAAGCCCAGAAGAAAAAAAGACCAAGTCCAAAGGGATTATACAAAAGGCCCCGAGGATCCCGAAGCCCAGAAAAGGAAAAGCAACCAAAGAAGAAAAAGAGAGAACATCACAGCAAAATACAAGGCGCAAGGATCCTCGGGCACCATCAATAAAGCGAAGAAAAAAAGAAGACCAGGACAGATCGATAGAAAGAAAAACAAGAAAAAAACAAAAGGACGCAAGCGACCCTTCATGGGCAGACGAGAAAAGGCGTCGGGAACCAAAACAAGGAAGAAGAATGTTAACAAAAGCGATTTCAAAAGAGCGAGAACAGATTCCGCCCAAATAGGAAAGAAACGGAAAAGTAAAAGACACGAGAAGTGAGGATGCCGAGAAGGGCATACCTCAAAGACGCCCCAAAGAGGATGGCCAACCGAAGCTTTCAAAGGAACCAGAACCAAGAGAAGGAAAGAATGAGCGAAAACGGAAAAGGGGACTTACCGAGATGATGAAGACAGAACATACTCTGTTTGCAAAAAGACCAAAACAGGGGAACCAACAGTTCCCAAGACGCCCGTAAAACTCCACTATAAAAGGAGAGGATGGGTTGTGAAGAAGGCAGCGAGAAAAAGAAAGGAACACAAGAGAAAGAAGAGATTCTCTAGGAAAAATTATCAGAAAGTTTAGGCAGAAAAGAAAATATTAAGGGAAAACAAACATCGCTTCCCGATATCCTGTAAAAGCAACTATGGCACATACTCGGATCCAACGAGAATCAAACTTCGCAAGTTTTGAAGGCTGAAATAGCCATTCAAGGCTGCAATTTTTGAGCTTGATTGGACCTTGTATCACGTCTTAGTAAGCTTGTTGTAATCAAATAGATAATGCTTTAATGAAATATTGTTCCCAGGATCCCCACAGTACTTCTTTTTTTATTGTCTTGCTAATCCTGTTTAATCTTTCCTTCGAATCGACGTTGTTAATTTTGGCACTCCTCGATATCCTTGTTTGTCATCCTTTTTGTATGTTGTCGGGAACATTCTCTGCATCCACTTGATTCTTAAACAGCCATTTAGCTGCGGTGAGTCAAGGCCCAGTCCACCAAATCCTCCTTTTTTTCTTTTTCATTCAGGCTCGGGATCCTTGGGCATGAATATCCCGAAAAAGACACTCTCACATTTTGGCGACTCCACTGGGGACTGGGCAAAGAAGAAGGAAGAGACAACCCCTTCGCAGAGAATGCCTCCAAGACAAAAAAAAAAGCAAAGGAACTAACGTGCCACCTACGGCCTCCGAGCCTGTAGGAGAAAACGAGGAAGTCTCCGGACAAGGAGGTGGGATACCTTTGGTAGAACAGGAGGTTGCGTCAGAACAAAGACACGCAAGACAAGAACAGACCTGATGGCCAGAATGACAACAATGTTAAAGGATTTGGAGCAAGAAGTTCGCCTTCTCAAAGAAGGCAGGACACAGGAAGTCAGAGACAACATTCCCCCCACTGGCCACCAAGAGGGGACACAACCAGAAGGAGGGTCGGCGGTGGGAGGAAGAGCCAATCCTCGCAGTACCTAACACCGGCAGACGTCAATGCCCCTCCCCGGAGCAAGAAAGGGAAAAACTTTCGGGGTCCCTAAGCAATTCTCTCGGGATCCCTCGTTCCCCCCAGAACTTCTTGGCAAACCATATCCTAAGGGATACGAACCCCCAAAGTTCCATCCTTTCGATGGGAGGAATGGAAGTGCCGTGGAACATGTGAGCAGATTTGTCCACACTATGGGCCCCTATGCAGGAGACAAAGAATTATGTCCGAGGGAATTTGCCAAATCCTTAGTAGATAGGGCATACACTTGGTACACCACGCTGAGACCCGGGTCCATCAAGACCTGGGATGAAATGATGGAAAAATTCTGCGCCAAATATTACCCTGGTGAAGACAAAATCACTTTCAGAATCCGCAAATGGTGAGGCAATGACCTGGAGAAGATCCTGTTCAATTCATTAAAAGATTCAAGATGTGTCCCCTAGATCGCTATGGAGACCACGAAGAAAATGAGCTCGTGGAAACCCGCATAGCCAACATGCTTTTTGACTACAGGCTCAACCTTGAAAATTTATGTATCACACAGTTTGCCGATCCGCTGCAAAGAACTAGAAGGACGGCGCAAACCATGAGAACCAAAAGGCTGCCCGCATCCCAAGCTATGACAGCATCAACAGGAGAAAAAAAGGAAAAGACCGGATGGGAAGGTGTTTGAAAAACCACCGGTGATCCCATGCACAGGTGAGGAGTTAAGCCATGTCCTAGACAAATGGATTGGAGATGGGATTGTCAGGCCATTCATCGTGTCCAGGCCACCAACCGAAGAAGAAAGGAAGAATCCTTTATTTTGCAAGATCCATAACTATGTGAAGCACTCCACTAAGGACTGCTGGACCCTTCATGAGACTATTCCACAAAAAGTTGAGAGAAGGAACCCCGGAGCTCACCCGAAGGAACCAGAGTGCGAGAGGAACCCCTTACCTAACCACAAAGGAAAAGGGGTGGTAGCAAGAGTAATACATGGGAACCCAAAGAGAGGCGGGAGAATCTAATGGATCCTTCCACCCGAGTACGAGTCAAGACCCTCCGAGAAGAATCCTAAGTTCAGGTCATTATTCAATCAATTAGGATTCGGACGAGAAGCAAGAAGAGTGGCCACAGAATCTCTCATGAGTATAGCAGCAGATTCGGGGATGGAATGTTTTTCTGGTGAGTCACATGCTAGTTGAGCTTTCCTGGAGACAGCCAATGCAATAACTTTCAGCGATGAGGATATGGAGATTGAGCACCCGGACCACCGTAGACCCCTTTATCTAATGGCCACCATAAACGGCGTTCAAGTCGAGGGCACTTTGGTGGATACAGGGGCATCACTCAATCTCATAGTTGTGAGTACCCTGGAAGCTATTGGCTTAGGCGACGAGAAGGATCCTAGGAACCCCCATGGAGATAACAGGATTTGGAGGATCGGTGGAAGCAATAGAAGGATACGTGCAGCTAGCCTTAAGGGTAGGGCCAATAGTGGCTTTGACAAGGTTTCATGTGATTAATGCGGAAGTTTCTTATCACGTGCTTCTGGGACGCCCGTGGCTTCACAAACATCGCCTTATTCCATCCACATTCCATCAATGCATTAAAAGGGAGACTGAATGGGAGGCCCATAAGGATCCCCGCCAATCATAATCCTTTCAACCAGGGAGAAGTGAACTTTGCGTAAACGATGTTTTATGATGAGTTGGAGCCGGATGATGAGAACCCCACCCCGGGGACCCTGGGGGCACCTATCCTAGAAGAAGAAGAAGGAGGAAGGGGCACCCGTGACACGAGAAACCTTTTAGAAAGAAAAAGACAAAAGAGGGGAGCCAGACTCTTGAGGATCCCGAGAATGTGTGGTGGTACGGGAACCTGGGGAAGGTTAATTTATCGTTTGTGAAGGTGCGCGGGACCCGAATGCATTGTGCGGGAAGGTCCCGGACCACCAAGCTGCATGATGGCCCAAGAAGAAATCCGAGAAGAACCAGATTAAGGAGGCCCAGATTCAGCCCGAGGAAGAATCAAGGAAGTAGACACGGGAACAGAACCAGGATCCCGAAACCTGTTTTCATTAGCGATCAATTGGTGGCTCAAGAAAGAGAACAACTGGTAACCTTGCTTCAAAAATACAGAGATGTGTTTGCATGGACTTATGATGAGATGTCTGGTCTGGACCCGGAGTTGGTAGTCCATTCTCTTAATGTGGAACCAAGGGTGAGGCCAGTAGTCCAACCAGCCAGGGTCTTCCACACCGAGGTAGAAGCTCAAATAGTCCAAGAAGTCAAGAAATTACTAACAACTGGTTTTATCAAACCCATCCAACACCCAAAATGGCTTTCCAACATTGTACTGTGAAGAAGAAAAATGGTCAAATCATTGCTTTGTGTAGACTTTCGCAACCTGAACAAGGCATGTCCTAAAGATGAGTTCCCCTTGCCCAATATATCGCCTCCTTGTAGATTCAGTGCTGCAGAAACTCAATGTTCTCATTTATGGATGGGTATAGCGGATACAATCAAATCCGCATGGCAGCCAAAGATGCGAGAGAAGACGGCATTGAACTCCGATTGGAAACTTTTACTACATCTGTAATGCCCTTCGGCCTCAAAAATGCGGGGGCTACGTATCGGCGGACCATGACAGCCATTTTCCATGACATGATGCATGAGGAGATGGAAGATTATGTAGACGATATTGTGGTCAAGTCAAAAACCAGAACAGGACATTTCCAAGTACTTGAGCAGGTCTTTGAAAGATGCAGGAAATACAAGTTACGTATGAACCCCATGAAGTGCACCTTTGGAGTGTCTGCTGGAAAGTTCCTTGGGTTCCTGGTACATCACAAAGGCATAAGTGTGGATCCAGCCAAGGCCACGGCTATTGCCACGATGAGAAGACCAACTACTGTTAGAGAACTCAAAAGCTTCCCGGGAAGGGTCTCCTATATCAGGAGGTTTGTGCCTGGTTTAGCCTCGGCTACGGCAGGATTATCAAAATTACTGAAAAAGGGAAATGAATTCACCTGGGGAACAGAGCAGCAGGAAGCTTTTCAAAGAATTCGGGGCATTATGAACCATTTGCCTACCCTCCGGGCACCGAGACGTGGGCGACCTATGTTGCTATACTTAGCATCAAACTCTCGAGCAATAGGAGCCTTGCTTTGGCACAAGAAGATGACCAAGGGAATGAGCAGCCCATATACTATGTGCGGAACACTCAAGGATACCGAAACCAGGTACCCCAGAATAGAGAAAGCCTACCTAGTAATCGTTTATGCATCCCAAAGATTGAAGAGGTACTTCTCACTCACCAAATCCTCTTGGTAACCAAGTCACACCCCATAAAAGCACTATCACTGCACCAGCCCCTTCTCACGGGAAGGATGGCACAATGGCTAGTATTGCTCTCACAATATGATATAGGCACAAGAACTCCCAAGGTCAGAAAGAGTCAGGCCATAGCAGATTTGCTAGCCCAATTCCCGGGGAAGGAAGAATGCCCACTCGGCGAAGAAATCCCTGGTGAGGTAGCGGTGATGGAGATCCGGGGAAAGAAATGGACCATGAGGTTCGACGGGTTAGCTACAGCAACTTCAAATGGGGTAGGAATTGTGCTAAGCTGTGAAAATGGGGATGCCATGCCCCTGTCTTTTAAGCTTGGTTTCTTGTGTTCTAATAATACAATTTGAGTATGAGGCATATTTGACTGGGTTGGTTATAGCACTCAAGATAGGAGTGAAACACATGAGAGTGTTGGGAGATTCTAATCTTGTAGTCTCCCAAGTGAAAGGTGACTTTGCATTACGGGAACAAAGCTTAGCAGCCTACAGGACTTGGGCACAAAGACTGGAAATGGAGTTTCGGACCTTGAGATAGAATACATTCAAAGAAGCGAAAACAGATTTGCGGATGCTCTCGCCACCCTGGGATCCCAAATACCATTTGATGGGAGAGATATACACCGATAAAAATAGGAAGGCAGGAACATTCTATTGTGAGGATCCTCCAAGGAATGTACCAGGGGAATCCAAACAGTGGGACTGGGAGGGACGAAGTCAAAGAAAGGATGAAAGAAGTAAATCCTAGAGGGAACATCAAAGAGCTAATGGATTACACTCGAGATAGAAGGAGAATTGTCTGAAGAAGACCGCCGGGAGGAATACTTGTCCGGATGTATCACCGAGAAGGAAGGAAAGTTGAAATTAGAAGAATTACACGCCCAAACATGTGGAGTTGCGAGAAAAAGTCAGCCTATACAGGAGGATGCAACGCATGGGGTATTATGGCCAAACATGGACAAGGAAGAAGTGATCATACTGGGGAAATGTAAAGAATGTCGTTTGGCAATCAATAAAGAAGAAAGCTCTATTTGTGTTTATTCTGAGAAGATTGGCGGGTTCCTTTCATAGGATACCTGGCTCGGGGTATCCCGCCAACCGACAAGGAGCTGGCCCATAAGCTCAAGAAACTAGCGTGCAGGTATTTCTTGCAGAATGATATTTTGTTCGAAAAAGGATACCACGGGGATCCCCTCAGGTGCTTGGGACCAAAGGAAGCCGGAGAAATAGTCAGAGAAGTGCACTCTGGAGATTGCGGAAGTCACCCAGGAAAGAGAAGGTTGCACAAGCGATTCTTGTTGTTGGGGTATTGCGGCCAACGATGAAAAGAGACTCGAGGAGCTGGTCGAACATGTCATGCTTGCCAAGTCCTAGGAGATGCGATTCACACTCACCCGAATGTCCTACGAGGATATGACGACACCATGGCCTTTTCATACTTTGGGGCTCGATCTCATAGGGCCCATAAACCCTCCATCCAATGGTTATATATGGATCCTGGCAGCCACGGAGTACTTTACAAAATGGGTAGAGGCCATCCCTTTGAAAAAAGCTCTTTGGAGCAGCTGTAGCAAATTTCATTCGAGACCACATCATTACAAGGTTCGGGATCCCCGGAAGACTTATCGCGACAATGGAACCCCATTCATAAACAAAGATATGAAGGGATTAGTGAAGCATACCACATCAAGCATAGAAGATCTACCCCATACTACCCACAAGGAAACGACCAAGTGAAGCTACTAATAGGGTAATATTAAAAATCCTCAAGAAAATGAAGTATGAGTATGGAGGAAAATGGAGTGACCATCCGGCGGACGTGCTTTGGGCATGCGGGAGCTCTGTAAAAGACAGACCACAGGATTCTCCCGTTCTCCCTGGTTTATGGAACAGAGGCCATCGATCTGTGGAGTTAATCATTCCTACACCAAGGGTGGTTCTCGAGGAAAGTCGGGGAGAAAGTGAAGACGCAAGCACTTTGAAAAGAGATTAGTAGATCGGAAGGAGTAGAAGAAGAAAGAGAAGCGGCCAAGAAAAGGAGTCAAAGATACCAAGCAAAGAATGACCAGAGCATATGCACAAGCAAAGACGCCCAAGAGTGTTCACCAAAGGGCAACTAGTGCTAAGGATGGCGGAGCACGTAAGGAGGAACTGCCAGGGCCTTCCAAGTTCACCCCAAAATGGGAAGGACCCTACATCATCAATACTGACTCATGAAAGTGGATATTATTACCTTGCCAAAGAAGATGGGACAGTCTGTGAGAACCCATAAACGGAAATGGTCAAGCAATATTATGCATGAGGACAAGGGGATCCCCAGTACCTCGGGGTCCTTTCACCAACTTCACTATCTGCTAAGTTCCTTTTTATTTTGTCTTTTTATTTTTCAGCTTTTATCAAGAATTCGGCCTAAGATAATTTTGTCGGGGAACATGTGATAGATTGACACTTTGTGGTCAATCTTTGCACCAAAAGACTTTTGCTTTGTTCCAAAAAAAAAAAATGATTATGTTTTAACGAAATTCTTGTTTCTTCAAAGTTTAAGTTTTTCATTGCAAAGACCAAATGTGGATAAATTTAAGGAAGGATACGAGTAAAAAAAAAAAAAGGGGAGAATATGTAATACCCCTTTACATATGGCCCAGGATCCACCTCACCAATAATTTCGGATATCCCATAAACAGTTCCAAGTGCATAGGTCTAGGATCACAGAATAAAAGAAAAATATCTAGGATACCTAGCCTAGCACTTGGCAAAAAGGGAACTGTCAAAAGTTCATGAACTGGGACCGTATCTCAAAAAAATAATACATAGAAGGATACTAGTGTACCCGAGTTCAGTACTCGCACAATAAGTCACCAAGTACTGGACCAGAACTTACAGTGAAGCCTGTGGAAACCATGGTCCAGGACTCGGGAAAGAAAAGAGTCACAAGAAAGTAAAAAACAATATATATATATATATATATATCCAAGGAAAAAGGCAGATTCACATACTAAGAAATAAGTAGCAGTTTTGAAGCACAAAAGATAAAGCAAAAAGCAGAGCAATGTTCAAAAAAAAAAACTTATACAACCTCAAATTGTTTATGTAAATGAAAAAAAAAAGGGCTAAGGAATAAGGCCGGCCAACAGAGAAGCATCTGGAGAAATAGTAGGAAGAGCCAAAGAAGAAAGGATCCTCTGCCGCTTGACTTTCAAATCTTGTAAAACTTTGTGAGCATGAGCCAAAGTTTCCTCAAAGAACATGACTATTTCGGTGTCTATGCTCTTGAACGATTGCCTTTGAAACAAGATATGAGCAGCCAGACGCAAGTGATCCAGCAGGAAAGATAAATTAAACTTGGCTTCTAGAAGGTCCTGCACCACCCCTCTCCATTCGAAGCTTTTCTTGGACAACGAATCAACAGAGGAATTCCTTAGAGAAATCAACACAAAGACACAAAGAACTCCATCAAAATATTGCCTAGAAAAACGCCTCCCTGAAGCCCTTTGGTAAAATCCCGTGACTCTTGAGCGGGCTCTCTAGCAAGCGGCAAGCCCTCCACAGAATGAGAAAAGCGCAGGGAAGCTGCCGTAAGAAGACCCAAAAACATGAAAGTGGGTGGCGGGGGAAGACTGTTGAATTCCAAAAGATCAAGCGAGCCAGGAAAGAGGAAAGCTTTGAATCAAGATCCGAGGCAGACCACCTTCACGGCATCCCCATCACCGTGTCACCACTTGCGAAACACGAGGACTTGCGGTCTTTTGCTCTGGATGAAGGTCGAGTAACTCCAACAGTCTCACAATTCCTTCGGGGATAACAGGCTCGAGAATCCGCAAAAGCCCGCATCGTATTCAAAAAAAAAGAGAGAAAGAGGAAAAAGAAAAAGAAGAACAGATTTAGAAGAACAAACCGATTCCGACTTCTTGAGGCGAGAACCTCTTCTTCCCGATCTCGACTTCTCCAAGATTCTCGGGAAGGAACATAAGGCAAGTTGAAGAAAAGGTGAAGGACCAATGGCAAATTGGCTAAAGGAAGGGATAGATGCGGGGGGCTTCGCCATATATATAAAAAAAAAAAAAAAAAAGAAGGAGGGGGGAAAAGAAAAAGGAAAACACAAAGGAACAGCTTGCACTCACCTTCCGAGCTCTCTAATTATAAAGAAGAGGCAACACTAGGAGCGGGTTTCTCTTTGGTTTGACCTAAAAGGAAAAGAAGGAACTCAAGAGAAACTGAGAAAGAGAGTGAAACATAACGTTATTTCAAAAGAAACAAGGTTTACCTGTTTGTTTGGATAAAGGAGTGTCTCCCAAAGCACCTTTATCCGACAAGGATCGAGGAAACACAGTCTTGATAGGACCGGGAGTGCGTTCGAGATGGGGACTTTGAGATGATGGGATCCTAGAAGCTTTGGGATCCTGAGAATCCTGGGAACCTTGCATCGGCTGCCCAGTTTCCTCAGCGAGGTCATCGATAGGGGCTCCTCCCCCATAACAGAAAAATGAAATGAGAAAAGAGCTGTGATGGTTTCCTCCCCCAGAGCCTTGCCGATCACAAGAGGGGATACCTCCACCTAAAGGAAGAAGAAGCAGAGAAGGCAATACCATATGAAAAAAAAAAAAAAAGAGAAAACAACGGGAATGCTAACAACACAATGGAAAGAACAGAAGAAAGGGGAACACACGTACCACGTCGTCTCGGAAGATTGGCTCTTACCCTTCTTATAATCGGACTTGCGCTTGACCGCAAAGGAAATCACCACTCGTTAGCAAATAGAAAAAGAGTGCAACAAAAAAAAAAAAAAAAAGAGAAGAAGGAAAGAAGTCTTGCCCTTCTCTCTCTCTCTCTGATTCTCCGGAAGTCTTTTGCTTACTACGAGTACGCCCGGAGGGTCCTAAAGGAGGTGGGATACCAAACCCGGGGGATCCTAAAGAACCATGGATGAAGCGATCCACGGGGAACCTGGGGAAAAGAAGACTCTACCTTGGTCTTCTTCCGGGTCCTTGAAACTAAAGGTTCCCCGACATCCTTGCCTTCGTGAGATGCCAAGTGTGCTTGAGATTTCCCGTTTTCCTTCTTTTTGCTTGAGCCTATCTCCACACCCCCGCACTTTCGCCAACATCGTGACTTTCATTTTCTTCAACTTAACATCCTTACCTTTAGCAAAGAGTAGCAGCACTAATTGTCTCTGTTGCACCCTTTTTGATGGGCACCCCGGAGGAGGTACCAATGATAAGACTATCACCCGGCCCAGGCCTCGGGAAAATCCTGTCCATAAGTCACCCAACCTCCCCGGAGGAATGCCACTCTGCAAACCCAGTCTTCTTGCTTGCAGCAATGAAACAATCCCAGCAGTAGGAAGGGATAGACGTCTATTAGTCGTCGGAGCAGAAACAATGCTAGAGTTTGGGACTTCCCGAATTGTACCAGTGCCAACATAGTCAACAAAAGATTTTTGTACTCTTCTCCAATAACCGATGTAGCCACTGGAAGCAAAGACTCCTCTCTGGGAGTTAGGCACTACGAAGTGGGGGCTCCTCCGCGACCAATAAGAAAAGGCCTGTAGCCTCAAGAAAGGATCCAAGGAAGGAAGGGATGGCACCACATCCTTGAAAAGCGGCGGAATATCTTGATCAAAACCAAATCGTCAAGCACCGGTGTCTTTTTGAATAATGAGTATACTTTGGGCCACTTGAAGAAGGCACGGGAAGCTAGGAGGGGCTAATACAAGCAAGATAAGCCAGACTGCCCTCATCACCACGGCGCAAGTCGAAGGTATTACCTGTTGAAGATAAAAAAGAAGACAACACAGAATCACACGCAAAGCTAGGACCAAACTCACGAGGGGATCTCCAACATAAGCTCCCCGCTTGGTCAAACAACTCCACAAGGTTGAGGCCACCACCTTTTAAGCTAATCCAACGGAAAATAATGGGAAAGGCATCAGTAGAATTGCCACAAAGACCCTTCACTATGTCGGGGGATCCTTGGAACTTGTCCTTCACAAACTTCAAATTTCTACACTTAGCCAAGGTAGCTGCAGAACGGTCCCACATAAAAATCAAGAATGGCACAAAGTGAAGAGATGAAGTAATCACATAGCAAGAGTCACCCTCGGCCTCATCTCCATGAAGCTGGTCAGTTGAGAATAAACGTGACCCAAAAACAGAGGGGCCAAAGGATATTGAGTACCTCGAGCCAATTTGATTGCCAACGGAAAAAGTGAAGACTTGACTCCACCCGGGGAACTCACTAAACAAAAATTTACTAAGCCGAAGGCCAGAAACCGCCCACCTCACTTCTTTATCCTTTTCACCGAGAGAGGGTCATCACCCATCTCCCCATCCTAGCCGGCTTACCACCGGGAGAGGCGGAGCGACCACCAAAATGACCAAATAATTTCTCTTCTACCACAAGATCCTCACGAAAGATCAATATCAAAGGGATTCTCTTCACCAAACACCGGGAGGAGGAAGTTATTAACCACATCCTCCAAGGTGATTGTCAATTCACCAAAGAGAAAAGAAAAAAAGTATGAAGGGAAGGACACCAACGACGCACGGATGCCCGAGCCCTTTGGCGTCTCGAAACCCTCAAGGTTTCGGAAATAGCCACGCCTTTAGGATGCCGGCGCGCTCTAAACGACCCACAAACTCGGAAGATCGACAGTTCCTTGTCTACCCATATGGGCCAACTCGAATCTTCCCGCCACAAAATCGAAGAAAATAGGAACCGCCTCTCGGATTCCTTGTCCGATCTGGAGATCAAAAATCTCTCTAGGGTCGGGAAACGGGCGGAACGACGAAACCCGCTTGGCCGTAAAGAAAATAGCCAAACGTGAGGGGATGGAGGAGCCTCACCATGAGAAATATGAGGAAAAAATAAAGGCGGAAGAATACCAAGGATCCCGTAGAGGGAAGGCTGGACGCTCAACAACCTCATGAGAATCGCTCGGAGCAGAACTAGAAGAACCTTCACCTTAAGAAGGACTGGGAGTACGCTCTCTCCTTTTTCGAGAAGAAGAAGAAGCCATGGAAACACACACACTGTGAGAAGGAAAGAGATTGAAGGTGCGAAAAAGGAAGACCAGAGTAATGAGAGAGAAGAAGAGAAAAGGAAAGAGAAACACAGAGAGCGAAATAACCCGGAGAAGCAAAGTGATAAGATGAAACGGCTACAATAAAGGCGTAAATAGCGGTTGGGGAAAACAGTTTATGAAAAGACGCGCTTGATTGCCAAAGAATTTAATTTGAAGTGGGAATTACAGCAATTATTAATGAGAAGTAACGGGAAACGAGGAAAGTGGGTAGAGGAGTTTCACCTCAAATACCCAACTGCCACGTCCCGTATAAAAAGGAAGCTGCGAAAGAATAAGGGAATACAACACGCAAAAAAAAAAGAGAGAGAGGTGACTAGAAGCAGCAGAAAAGAGTAGGGATCCCAAGTAAATAGGAAGGGAACCCAGTAGAAGTTGAAAAGGGGGATACCACAAAAACTAAGGAAACCTAAATCACTCACGCGTGGGTTTCGGGCAACCCACGAGCTCGGGGGGCTAAATGTTGAGGTCTAAAAAAATCACGATAAAATAAGCCCAAGAACGAGTGAGTTAAGCCCGGAAGAAAAAAAGACCAAGTCCAAAGGGATTATACAAAAGGCCCCGAGGATCCCGAAGCCCGAGAAAAGGAAAAGCAACCAAAGAAGAAAAAGAGAGAACATCACAAAAAATACAAGGCGCAAGGATCCTCGGGCACCATCAATAAGCGCGAAGAAAAAAAGAAGACCAGGGGACAGATCGATAGAAAGAAAAACAAGAAAAAAACAAAAGGACGCAAGTGACCCTTTATGGCACAGACAGAAAAGGCGTCGGGGAACCAAAACAAGGAAGAAGAATGTTAACAAAAGCGATTTCAAAAGAGCAGAACAGGATTCCGCCCAAATAGGAAAGAAACGGAAAAGTAAAAGACACCGAAGTGAGGATGCCGAGAAGGGCATACCTCAAAGACGCCCCAAAGAGGATGGCCAACCAGAAGCTTTCAAAGGAACCGAGAACCAAGAGAAGGAAAGAATGAGCGAAAACGGAAAAGGGGACTTACCGAGATGATGAAGACAGAACATACTCTGTTTGCAAAAGACAAAACAGGGGAACCAACGGTTCCCCAAGACGCTGAGTAAAACTCCACTATAAAAGGAGAGGATGGGTTGTGAAGAAGGCAGCGAGAAAAAGAAAGGAACACAGTAGAAAGAAGAGATTCTCTAGGAAAAATTATCGAAAGTTTAGGCGAAAAGAAAATATTAAGGGAAAACAAAATCGCTTCCCGATATCCTGTAAAAAGCAACTATGGCACATACTCGGATCCAACGAGAATCAAACTTCGCAAGTTTTGAAGGCTGAAATAGCCATTCAAGGCTGCAATTTTTGAGCTTGATTGGACCTTGTATCACGTCCTAGTAAGCTTGCTTTGTAATCAAATAGATAATGCTTTAATGAAATATTGTTCCCAGGATCCCCACAAGTACTTCTTTTTTATTGTCTTGCTAATCTGTTTAATCTTTCCTTCGAATCGACGCGTTGTTAATTTTGGCACTCCTCGATATCCTTGTTTGTCATCCTTTTTGTATGTTGTCGGGAACATTCTCTGCATCCACTTGATTCTTAAACAGCCATTTAGTCTGCGGTGAGTCAAGGCCAGATCCACCAAATCCTCCTTTTTTTCTTTTTCATTCGGGCTCGGGATCCTTGGGCCTGAATATCCCGAAAAAGACACTCTCACAGGATGTTTTCTAGCCAAGCGGGTTTCGTCGGTTCCGCCTGGGTTCACGACCCTAGAGAGATTTTTGATCTTCAGATTAGACAAGGAATTTGAGAGGCGGTTCCTATCTTCTTTGATTTTGTCCCGGGAAAAATTCAGGGCTGGCCTATATGGGTAGACAAGAAAGCGTCGATCTTGAGTTTGTGGGTCACTTGGAGCGCGTCGGTATCCTAAAGGCAGTGACTATTTCCAGAAACCTTGAGGGCTTCATAGACGCCAAAGGGCTCAGGCATCTAGTACGTTGTTGGTGCCCTTCCTTTCATACTTTTTTCTTTTTTGTTGGTGAATTGATGATTACCTTGGAAGATATGGTTAATAACTTCCTCCTCCCGGTATTTGGTGACGAGAGCCCCTTTGATATCAACCTTTCTGGGGAGGATCTCATGGTTTGTTTGGCCATTTTGGTGGTCGTGTTGCCTCTTCTGGTGGTAAGCCGGCTAGAATGGGGAGATGGGTGATGACCCTCTCTCGTGAGAAAGATAAGGAAGTGAGGTGGGCCGGTTTTCTAACTTTTTGGCTTAGCAAGTTCTTGTTTAGTGAGTTTCCTGGGTACGGAGTTAAGTCTTCCTTTTTTCCGTTGGCAATCAAGTTGGCTCGAGGTACCCAATATCTTTTGGCCCCTCTATTTTTGGGTCATGTTTACTCTCAATTGGACCAGCTTCATGGAGATGAGGCTGAGGGTGATTCTTGTTATGTGATTACTTCATCTCTTCTTTGTGCTATCCTTTAGATTTTCATGTGAGACCGTTCTGCAGCTACTTTGGCCAAGTGCGGGAATTTGAAATTTGTGAAGGACAAATTCCAAGGATCCCCTGACATAGTGAAGGGTCTTTGTGGTAATTCCACCGATGCTTTTCCCATTATCTTTCGTTGGATTAGCTTGAAAGGTGGTGGCCTCAATCTTGTGGAATTATTTGACCAAGCAAGGAACTTACATTGGAGATCCCCTCGTGAGTTTGGCCCTGGCTTTGTGTGTGATTCTGTATTGTCTTCTTTTTTATCTTCTACAGGTAATACCTTTGACTTGCGCCGTGGTGATGAGGGCGATCTGGCTTATCTTGCCCGCATTAGCCCCTCTTGGCTTCTTGTACCTTCTTCAAGTGGCCCAAAATATACCCATTATTCAGCACACCGGGCGCTCCGACGATTTGGTTTCGACCAGGACATTCCTCCAGTTTTTAAGGACGTGGTGTCGTCCCTTCCTTCTTTGGATCCTTTCCCGAGGCTGCAGGCTTTTTCTTACGGGTCACGGATGAGCCCCCAATTTGCAATGCCTAACTCCCAGAGATGAGTCTTTGCTTCTAGTAGCTATACCAGTTATTGGAGAAGAGTACAGAAGTCTTTCGTTGATTATGTTGGCGTCGGTACAATTCGGGAAGCCCCAGATCTTAGTATTGTTTCTGCTCCGAAATCCAATAGGCGTTTATCCCTTCCTACTGCTGGGATTGTTTTTGCTGCCGCAAGCAGCAAGACCGGGTTTGCAGAGTGGCATGCCTCCAGGGGAGGTTGGGTGACTTATGGACAGGATTTTTCTGAGACTTGGGTGGGTTATAGTCTCATCATTGGCGCTTCCTCCGAAGTGCCCATCAAGAAAGGTGCAGTGGAGACAATAAGTGCTGCCACCGCTCCGAGTAAAGGTAAGGATGTCGGGTCGAAGAAAATGAAAAGTGTTGATGTTGATGAAAGTACAGGGGGTGTGGAGATAGGTTACGAGACAAAAAGAAGAAAAATCGGGAAATCTCAAACACACTTGGCATCTCGGAAGGCAAGGATGTTAGGGAACCTTTGGCTTCAAGGACCCGGAAGAAGACCAAGGTAGAGTCTTCTTTTTCCCAGGTTCTGTGGATCGCTTGAGATCCATGGTTCTTTAGGATCCTCGGTTTTGTATCCCAACCTCCTTTAGGACCCTCGGGCGCACCCGTAGTAAGCAAAAGACTTCCGGAGAATCTGTAGAGAGAGAGAGAGAAGGGCAAGACTTCTTTCCTTCTTCTCTCTTTTTCACTTGTTCACCTTGTTGCACTTATTTCTATTTTCTTGACGAGTGGTGGTTTCCTTTGCGGTCCAAGCGCAAGTCTGATTACAAGAAGGGCAAAAGCCAATCTTCCGGTGACGACGTGGTATGTGTGTCCCCCTTTTTTTTTCTTTTTTTTATGTTCTCTCCCTTTTGTTCTGGCATTGTGTTGTTAGCCAAAATACCCAAAAAAAAAAATTTCAGAAATCCCAGAACACAACAATCCCAAACTTAGAGACTCGGATCGAGAGGAGAGAGAGCTCACCTCACTAGCGCGTGGCCTGGGGTGTCGCGTGGCCTGGGCTTGCGCGGCCTGGGCTCTCGCGACGGCCTGGGTCGGCGCGACACTGGGTTCTGGTATTTTTTTTCTCCGATCTCCATCTTCTTCGATGTTACGGTGGTTTTTTTCTCCGTTCTCGATCTTCTCTCTCTTTTCTGCTTTCGGGTTTTTTTTTTTTTTTTTCTCTAGTTGTCCTCTGATGTTCTGGTCCAATTTGTTCTTATTTATAAGGGTTATAAATCGAGTCTCTACATGTAATCGCCATGCGGAAAAATATGCCACATCGGACGTAATTAGAGTATAAAAATCGAGTCTTTGATGCTTGATTTATAGGCCAAAATCGAGTCTTTTAGACTTGAGATGCTAATAAATAATATAATTTGTGAACAAAACTACTAACTAGATAGTTGAGAAATTATGGCTAATTTCCCATTTCGTCCCCTTTAGAAACTTGACAATGTTTTCGAATGTTTTGAATTCGTTAATTAAAATCACATGAAGACAAAAAATCAATAATAAAAGATGATTACTCCTTGAATATCAGTAGGTTGACAAGTCTCAAACGATGATGATCTTTGGGCTATATCTTGTAAACAAGAACACTGAATCGGAGGAGACCGGTGGGGACTGGCCAAAAGTCCTCCGATGGTGAAGTTAGTGAACTTGGAATTCTCTGCAAGGAATGAGTATTTTCTTAAAAATAAAATGTCTGAACCACTTACCCTTCATCGAAGAATCCTTATATAGTATGTGTGGAACAGTTTTCTGTTTAATAACCGTTCCTAATGTCGAGGAGTCCGAAGAATTGGAGGTAACTTCCATAATCGCTATGGAAGTTACCTAGGTTGGACGGCCCGTTCCGGGGTGAACTCATCCATCTTTTATTAAAGATGGACGAGACCATCTAGGACGGCTTTCCCCTCGTCCGAATGATGATGGGTAAGATTCCCATGGGATCTCGTCCGTCCAAAGACGGACGAGGTTAGCTGAGATGCTTGGAACGATCACGCCGCTGTTTGGTTTGTCCTAGCTTGTCTTCCGTTGGACGAGACATATGGACGAGTTCACGAGTTGGATGTTTTTTGTGACACCATCAGTTGTCCCTTCGTCCATGTGGGTCGTCCAATGAGTTGGTGAGCTACCGAGACGTCCTTGGACGTATATAATTGGTTAATAAATCAATGTGCCACATGTCATTTTTTTTATTGGCGATCGATCTCGTCGATTAGCTTTCCGAGGTAGATACCACGTGTCATTTTTGTATTGGTAGAGTCGTTTCAAATGCCTAGGTTAGCATCCTATAAACAGTGGAATGCCTCCCTTAACCCTTCTCATTTCAGAGATTTTCTTCCTTGACATCCATTGTCTAGAGCCTCGTCTAGGAGTTTCTCTGCGTTTAGAGTCTTTTTCCGTCTAGATCCAGGTATTCTTCTTCTTCCCGTCTTTAGGTTACGAGTTTCTTGTCAAAATGTTCATTTGCTTCTTCGTCCACCGATAACCTTGATAAGGCTATAGACGAATATTATGAGGATAGTAGTGATAGATCTAGTTCTAGCAGTGCTAGTGAAAGTAGTGGAGGAAGTACAGACGAGAATTATTCTTTTGGGGCCCTTGGGTTCCCTATTGAAGTCGTCTAGGAACAACTTAGAAGAGCTTCTAGCTCTCAAGTGGCTCTCACCCAATGCGCCTCCATCCAATCCGACGAACGAGGAGGAGACCGTCTTTAGTTGTGTAGTAGGCATTCATTCTAAGACGGATGAACAAAGATTAAACAGTCTTAAATCTTGGTATCAAATTCCGGACGAGATTAACCCTAGGCTACCCGTCCATGGAGAGTGGTGCTGTGATCCACGTTTTGGAATAGGCATCTTTGAATCTTACTTCTTGGGTGGTCTTAGGTTTCCTTTAAATGCCTTTGCTAGAGAGTTGTTAGTCGGGTTAGGTTTAGGTGTCTGTCAATTTAATCCTAACGCGTGGAGATTAGTTATCTCCATGCAAATTTTGTGGAAGTAAGTTTTTGGTAGGGATCGTCCTCTTACTGTGGACGAGTTCCTTTATTGTTATAAACCTTTCGGAATAAGTCGGTTTGAGGGTTTTTACCAGTTCACTGCTAGGGGGAATGATTGTAGGTTAATCAAGTCCTTAGCTTCGTGCGATAGAAAATGGAAGACGGAATTCATCTTTATCTTAGGCTTCCGGGCGGGGAACCCTGTGGATGTTGGCGGGGATCCCTTTCCTCCTTATATTGGGGACTTAGGGAACCTTCGTCCAGAAGGTACGTCCCTTCCCCTTGTTTATTTTTATCCTTCTATTTCTATTTGATCTGTTTACAATTTCAAACCTATGTTCATTCATTATGTTGTAGCTATCAAGCGTCCGTCTTTGAGCAAATTTCATCGTGACCGCGTCCACGGGGCTCGTCTTCATACAGACAGGAGCTTTTGTTCTCTTGTCACCCTTAGACATCTTGCCAAGTGGGATTCAAGTCCCGAGCCATCAAATGAAGCCATTGCACACGAGGTTACTGTGCGTAAAAGTAAGCTTTAAGCTAAGGGCTTTTTTTTTTTTTTTAATATATATATATATACATTCCTGATCTACTTATTATCTTGTTTTAGGAATGTCAACAATGAAAGAAAACAAAGGGAAAGAAGTTGTGGTTGAGGGAAAACATCCCGAGGCTTAGACCCAAGATCGTCCCGAGGTTCGTGCACGTCCTACTACTGGGGATAAAAGAAAATTCTTGCCAAAGAACATTGATTTAGAAGGGCTCCCCGGTCGTCGAGACAAAAGGGTGAAGCGGGGTTCGTCCAAGGTGGTTAAGTCCAAACCTTCACAATCTCAACCTTCCATCCAGGTAGTTGATATGGATTCATCCATTCCGATTGAGTCCACTCCATCTAAGACTCCTCCATCTAGAACTCCTTTGTCCAAGTCAATTGCGTCTGGCTCGTCCCACCTTTTTACGAACATCATTGAAAATGAGGATCTGGCTTGGGAACGTGTTGATTGGGGTCATCCCGGACGAAAACATAAACATGTGTTATAACATGGGCTTAATGGAGTTTGAGCATTCTAGCGTCCATGACCTCTTTAAGGTATGTTAATATTTGAAAGTTCAAAAACGTGTACAAAAACACTTTTGAACGTTTAGACCCCCAAAAACCAACTTAACCAATACAAGCAATATGTCAAACAACTAGTGTGCGGAAACTTAACATATGCTATAATATGGAATTGGTTAAACAACTATCTAAGCCATAACAAAATAAACCACAAGCAGATAATGTAAAGGCAGAGATAGAGAGGAAGGAAGATGCAAACACAGAGATAACACCGGATGTGTTATCGAAGAGGAAAGCAAGACCTCGGAGAAAAACCTCTCCGCCGCCCTCCAAACGGTAATCAATCCACTAGAAAATACGGTTGGGATACAAGGACAGCAATAGACCCTCCAAGCCTAATCTACCTAATGCACCTAAGCCCTCCAAGCTTCTTGCTCCAACGAGGTTGCGCCGAACCTTTTTCTTTTCTAGCTTTCGAATTCCGCTACTACACCGTAGCATCAACCAATGAAGATTGGCTCCTTCCTAATCGCTTTCCTTAACTCCAAACGATCTGTCTCACAGAGATGATAATGATGAGAACCAGGTTTGGTATAATGCCTTTCAAGGATTTGACAATGGAGAGGAAGAGAGTGAGGGAATTTGATGAGACTCTAAGGTAGAGATTGTGGGTGAAACAATCTGGTTTTTCTTTAGGGTTTCTCTCTCAAAATTCTCTCTGGAAGCTCTCTCTCAATCGTGGGTTAAAGGGGTATTTATCTTTGGAGTGAAGAGGAATGTGAAACGTCGGTTTTTCCAAAACGGGGGTGGCTCGCGGCTTGACCTCGCGGCTTGACTAAGTCGCGAGTTCTAGTCGCGAGATAACCGTATGGCCGATTATCCTGTTTTGTCTGTAGTGCTCCGGCTAGCATGACTGTTCATCTTCCAAAGCATGCTTGGCACACGTGTGCAGATTCGCAGCGGGTTGAAGCCGCGAGTCCACCGCGAGTCCCGGCCGCGACACTGCTGTTTTCTTGCACACTCTTGAGCAATCTTCACTCTATCTCACTCACTACCCTTACAACAATCCCACCTAAATACGGGGTTACTAAATGTTGAATTACAAGCAAATTTGGCACGGAATAAAGCCAATTAGATGGTTGAATAAATTCAACCTTACAATATTCATTTCTCGTCATTGTTCAGTTGACAACCTTTCTTCATTTAACCATCCTATGTTCTTTTATCTATTCATAGGCCATGTCAAAGTTTATGGCAGCGTCTAGACAGGTAACAGAACTGGACAAGACGAGGGTCTTGTTGGAGACGAGGATTCAAGAGGAGAATGCCGACTACAAAAAATGGGTGGGGTTCTTTGCAAAAGCTAAGGAGGAAGTCACCGAGCATAACAAGCTGATCGAGGAGTCAAGATCGATGCCCCGGAGAAGGATACCCGTATAGACCATTTGCAAAAAATGAACGACGAGCTAAATGCTCTTCTCTCCAAGGCAAAAGTGGACGCTGTGGCTGAATTCAAGTCGTCCAAAGTGTATACGGACACCCTAGATCGTAATTATGCAGCTAGTTTTAAGGATTTCAGAATGGACGCTATTGAGAACTTCCCTGAAGTTGACTTTAGCTCAATCAAACTTAACCTTGCTGCTGCCACCAGCTCTCTTATTCAAACCGGCTTTGATGACGTCAATGTGGAGGACGATGCCAAAGACTCGGCCACCTCAAGAAGACCCCAATGCCAATGCTCCCTCCGCTTAAGGACAAGACCTTTACACTTAGAGCAATCTTTCTTTGTTTTCCTTTTAGTTGGTTTTTGTTTGGTCCTTTGTTTTAGGACCTTCTTATGTAACCGAAATACACTAGCCTCGTCCATGGTTTTAGGACTTTTTTTTTTTTTTAAACAATCATTTCAGTTTTTTGGACTAAACAAGGGCTTTTGGACGTAGGACGTCCACCCTTTGAATGAATGAAGTTTCATTTTCTTTGCATGGACAAGTGCTGCTATGCTATTTAATTCAACTCGAGCTTTGGCTCATCCATGGTGAAAATATATATTCTTCATATTATGTTAGTCTAACTCATCTTTGCGGGTAGTATTTTTATCCAGCTTTATTCGTCTTAAGACTTACAAGCTGATTTTGTATACCATCCAATTTATTTTGCCTAACTTTTCTCTCGTCAAGAGTTTGGATTGTTTTAGTTGGCTTTTGATTCTCACCCTTAACTTGGACGAAAATGCTATTTAAGGCTTTTCCTCGTCCATGTGTTGGACAATTGTATCTATGGTTTTTTCCTTGTTTTACTCGGGAAAATTTAGGCGTTACATCTACGCATCCAGAGAATTTATTCATCTTGAACCTTTCAATTCCCTTGTGGATTGGCTTGGACGAAAATACCATGGAGATGTAAAATTCACAACATTTTGCATATAACATAAATATTGTTTACAGATAAGGCACATACATACTAATGCCTTTTTATTTAACAAGTACAAACTTCATAACTTCGTCCATAACCATGACACAACCATAATAAATAATAAGGTAGTAGTTTCAAGCTTCCAACACAAACTGCATTAAAAATAAGTAAAACAATTAAACATAAGCAGAACGTAAGTAGATAGACAAGGTCCAAGCTCGTCCATAGGTTTACTTTTACCGATAGTACCTCCTCAGGTGCTCCACATTCCAGGGATGTTCCAGCTTTCTCCCGTTCAGGGCTTCTAGTTAGTAGGATCCTTGCCTTTTACAGTTGATAACTCTATAGGGTCCTTCTCAATTTGGGCCCAACTTCCCATGTGTTGGGTTTTTGGTTGACAAAGAGACTTTTCTCAGGACGAGATCTCCTATGTTGAAACACCTTGGCTTCACCATCGCATCATCTTGCCTAGCCATGAGGTTTTTGTACTTCGTTGCCCTATGTTCTGCGTCCGCCCTTACCTCGTCTATTAGATCGAGGTTCAGACGGAGTTATTCTTCATTATCCTTGTCTTGATACATCATCACCCTGTGATTGGCCATATGTACTTTTGCGGGTATAAGCTGCGTCGCTTCTATAGGCTAGCTTGAAAGGATTCTCCCTTGTAGGGGTTCTCACCGTGGTCCTATACGCCCATAAAACTCCCGGTAATTCATCTAGCCATACTTCCTTTGCCCCCTCAAGCCGAGTCTTGATAATTTTCAACAAGGATCGGTTTGCAACTTCGGCTTGGCCATTGGCCTGGGGATGCAAGCGAGGAATAATGGTTTTGAATTCCAAAGTGTAAGCAAAAGTCTCTGAAGAGTGCATTGTCAAATTGTCGTCCGTTGTCAGACAACAATATCTTTGGCACTCCAAATCTACATACAACGTTCTTCCACACGAAATTTTTCACATTCTGCTGTGTGATATTTGCCAATGGTTCAGCTTCCATCCATTTGGTGAAATAATCGATGCCCACCACTAAAAACTTCATCCGCCTTGTGCCCGGAGGGAAGGGACCCAAAATGTCTAGTCCCCATTGTGCAAAGGGCCACGGTGCCACCATCGGGGTGAGGTATTCTGACGGTTGTGCGGGGACATTACTAAACCGTTGACACTGGTTGCAGACCTTAATGTATGCTTTAGCATCGGCTTGCATGTTTGGCCGATAATACCCTGCGCGGACGACCTTGTGGACAAGTGATCTAGCTTCCGAGTGATTGCCACATGCTCCTTCATGAACTTCTCTCAATACATAGTTTGCTTCATCCGGAACTAAGCACCTAAGATAAGGCTGAGAAAAGCCTCTCTTGTATAGCACTTCATTCATAAGGACGTATCTAGTTGATCTCACCCTCAACTTCCCGGCTTCGTCCTTCTCTTCTGGTAGTCGTCCGTCTTTCAAGTATGATATAATCGGGGCCATCCAATTTTCTTTGATATCCGCTTGTTGTACTTCCAAGACATCTATACTTGGCATATCTTGAACTTCATCAGATTCGTCCATTGATTCATTTGCTAAGGCTTCTTTTGCTATGGCATCGCCTTCCACGTTCTCCTCCCTTGGGATTTGAACGAAGTCAGCTTTTTCAAATCTTTTCATAAAGTGCATCACCTTACTAAGGTATTTCTTCATCCATTCTTCCTTCATTTCATACATCCCATTTACTTGCCCCATGATCAATTGAGAATCTCCTATGACAAGTATAGACTTAGCTTCTACAGACTTAGCCAATTCTAGCCCTTTGAGAAGGGATTGATACTCGACTTCATTGTTAGTCGCTTGGTATCGTAGACGGACTTTATATTACAGTTTGTCTCCTTCTGGGGATTGTAAAACCACACCAATTCCACCTGCATGCCGTGTAGACGAACTATCCACATGGACGACCCATCTCTTCTTGTGCTTTGTCTCATCATAACTTGGGGTAAACTCCGCAATGAAATTTGCTAGTGCTTGAGCTTTTAAGGCATGCCTTGGTTGATACCTAATGTCAAACTTGTTGAGCTCTACACCTTTGGATTAATCGTCCTGCAGCTTCCAGTTTATTCATTGCCTTCTTGAGCGGATGATCTGTCATGACATTAATGACATGTGCTTGGAAATAATGCCTCGGCTTCCTAAAAGCGGTGATCAATGCGAAGGCTAATTTCTTCATTTGTGGATACCGTCCTTTCGCTCCCCTCAATGCCTTGCTCGTATAGTACATAGGTCTTTGCACTCTATCTTCTTCTCTTATCAATGCTGAGCTCACGGCATGCGGGGTTACCGCTAGGTATAAATATAACTCCTCTCCTACCACTGACGGACTCAAAGAAGCGAGTGCCATGGTAAGGTATGCCTTCAAATCTTCGAAAGCTTTTCGACACTTGTCGGTCCATTCGAATGCTTTTTTAAGAACCTTAAAAAATGGCAAACATTTGTCAGTGGCTTTAGAGACAAAACTGTTGAGTGCGACAACTCGTCTAATAAGGGATTGAATTTCTTTGGTATTTTGCGGAGGCTTCATGTCCGATGATTGCTTGAATTTTATCGGGATTCGCTTCAATTCCCCTGTGGGAGACCATAAAGCCAAGGAATTTCCCTGATGATACTCCAAAAGCACATTTGCTAGGATTGAGCTTCATGTGATACTATCTTAGTGTGTCAAATGTCTCCTGCAGGTCATCCGGATGCCCTCCCTCGTCCGGACTCTTCACCAGCATGTCATCTACATAGACTTCTAAATTCCGCCCAATGTACGGGCGAAACATGTGGTTGACCAACCTCTGATATGCCGCCCCTGCGTTCTTTAAGCCAAATGGCATTACCTCATAAGAGAATAAGCCTTGACTGGTGAGAAAGGATGTCTTCTCTTGGTCTGCCTCGTCTATCCTTATCTGATTGTATCTAGAAAAGGCATCCATGAAACTAAGTAACTTGTGGCCCGCAATTGAGTCCACCAACTGGTCAATGCGTGGCGGTGGATAACTATCCTTGGGGCAAGCCTTGTTCAAGTCGGTAAAATCTACGCACATTCTCCATTTGCCATTTGCCTTTTTTACCATTACTACATTGGCCAACCAATCCGGGTAGTACACTTCCCGAATAAACTTCGCCACCATCGACTTTTGAACCTCGTCTTTGATAGCACCATCTCTCTCAGGGGCAAACACCCTCTTCTTTTGCCGCACAGGCTTGGAGGAAGGACATACGTTCAAACGGTGGGTAATGACACTAGGGTCTATACCCGGCATATCCTCATGACTCCACGCAAACACATCAATATTTTTCTTCTAAAATTGGACGAGGTCCTTCTTAATCTTCTCTTCTAGATCTACTCCGACCCTAGTACACCTCTCGGGGTTATCTTCATCCAAGGAAATATCTTCCAATACTTCGGTAGGCTCTGCTACAACTCTCTTATCTTCAATATTCATGACTTGAACTTGTTCATCCATGGCCAACATGGCCAAGTAACATTCTCTTGCTGCTAGTTGGTCCCCTTATACCTGCCATACTTCTTGTTCTCACTGAAACTTGATTGATAGGTGGTATGTAAAGGTAATGACCTTTCAACTATTCAAAGTTGGTCTTCCAATTATGGTGTTGTAAGAGGATGGACAATCTACCACAAGGAAGTTCACATCCTTGGTGATTTGTCGTGGATATGCCTCCACTACCACGGATAAGGAAATAGTGCCCACGGGTTGCACTTTCATTCCACTAAAACCTACTAGGGGGGAGTTTCTTGAATGGAGCTGGTCTCGTCCTAACCTCATCTATTTGAAAAAGCTGGATAATATAAAATGTCTGTCGAGTTCCGTTATCCACAAGCACTCTTCTAGTTGTGTAGTCAGCAATTATTAATGAGATGACGAGAGCATCATCATGGGGGTGATGAATTCTCTCGGCGTCTTCGTCCGTGAAGGTAATTGCTTGCTCGTTTGTGGACCTTGCTCTTGGTGACCGTCCAGAAAGTTGGACACTCTGTACTACCTTCAGGTATGCTTTCTTAGACTTGGACGACTGGCGAGTTGAACTTCCCCCTATAATGACTCTTATTTCTCCGAGTGGTGGTCGTGATGATTCTTCCATCTTCCCTTTTTGTTTCTTGTCCCTGTGGTCTCATCCAAGGAAACTCCTCAACTTCCCTTGCCTTATAAGATTTTCAATTTGTTGCTTTAAATCAAAACACTTGTCTGTATCATGACCATGATCCCTATGGAAGCGACAATACTTGTTCTTATTGCGCTTATTGGGATCTCCCTTCATTTTCTCTGGCCATTTCAAGGAAGGATCATCCTTGATCCGCATAAGAACCTGCTCAAGCGGGACGTTCAAAGGGGTATATTGCTGGTTCCGTGCTGGAAGGCCTGGCTTCTTACTATCTCGGTCTTTCCTGTCTTCCATCCATCCCTTCTTTGGACGAGGGCCTTGTTCGGGATGGTGACTGGGATTTGCGTCTACTCTTTCGGACCTCTTCCTCTTCTTAGCAATGATCGCGTCTTCTGCATTCATAAAATTTTGAGCCGAATGGACAAGTTCGGCCATGGACTGGGGTTCTTTTTCATAGAGTTTATGTAAAAAAAAATCCGAATTCACCCCATTATGGAAGGCCGCTAATAGAAACTTATCATCCGCTTCGTCCACACTCGGGGCTTCTCTGTTGAAACGGGTGATGAATGACTGAAGGCTCTCGTTCTCCCCCTGCTCTATGGTCAACAAGCTGGACGAGGAACGCTTGTGCCTTTGTCCCCCAATGAAATTGTTAACGAACAACTTGCTTAACTCTTCAAAAGAACTTACCGAATTCGGGGTATTTTTTTTGAACCAAACTCACGCCGGACCCTTAAGGGTGGTAAGGAAGGCTCTACACATTATTTCGTCAGGCACCCCTTGAAGATGCATAGTGCTCTTGAAAGTGGCTATGTGATCAAACGGGTCGCGTGTTCCATCATTCGAATCCAGAGAAGGCAACTTGAATTTTGATGGTAGAGGGTGACCGTTGATGGAAGCCGTGAAGGGGGAATCGATTACGTGAACCAAATCTTCTATCGGATTCGCCCTCTTCATATTCTCTTTCATTTCCTCCATGACTTTCTTCATTTGGTCCATTTCTTCTTTCAAGTGTGGTACCGTTCGTGAAGTGGTGCCTCTGAATTGACTTCCAATTTCAATATTCTTTTTATCGCCATGACTCTGCGCTTGTCCTCCTTCTTCACGTTCTTCACATGTCCGCCTTCTCATATTAATCTCCATTCTTAACTCTTGGTTTTGGTTTTGGCGAGTCAACTCCGCCATAGCGTCCGCCATAGATTGCGCATGTTGGACAGATGATGATGTCCGCATGACCGGTGGTGCGATGGCGATCGTAATGAGGGTTGCTACTTCCACGATGGCCTGGGCTAGTAGCTCTTGATCTAGTCCGTACCATCAACCTTTTGTCACAGAGAAGTAAATCGTAAAACAATCTCTTTCCCACAGATGGCGCCAATCGATAACTCCTTGAATATCAGTAGGTTGACAAGTCTCGAGCGATGATGATCTTTGGGCTATATCCTGTAAATAAGAACATTGAATCGGAGGAGACCGGTGGGGACCGGCCAAAAGTCCTCGATGGTGAAGTTAGTGAACTTGGAATTCTTTGCAAGGAAGGAGTATTTTCTTAAAAATTAAAGTGTCTGAACCACTTACCCTTCATAGAAGAATCCTTATATAGTATGTGTGGAACGATTATCTGTTTAATAACCGTTCCTAATGTCGAGGAGTCCGGAGAATTAGGGGTAACTTCCATAACCGCTATGGAAGTTACCTAGGTTGGACGGCCCGTTCCAAGGTGAACTCGTCCATCTTTTATTAAAGACGGACGAGACCATCTAGGACGGCTTTCCCCTCATTCGAATGATGATGAGTAAGATTCCCATGGGATCTCATCTGTCCAAAGACGGATGAGGTTAGCCAAGACACTTGGAACGATCACTTCGCCCGTTTGGCTTATCCTAGCTTGTCTTTCGTTGGACGAGACATATGGATGAGTTTAGGAGTTGGATGTTTTTTGTGACACCATCAGAAGAAAATAAACAAAATGAAAATAATAATAATAATAAAAGAAGAAAGAATGCGTACCTGCATTGTCATGGAATTTAGGCATTCACATATTGAAATAAGCTTCACTCCAAAAACTATAATATTATAAATTAAAATTAAAGTTGATAATTCAATAATACACGTGTAGAACATCTTGATAATTTGATGTAACATAAAAATCAATAAAAAAATTGTTCAAATTAATCTATTAATTCTAACCATATTTAATCATAATTCTAAGACTCTAACCCTAAGCATATAAATTAGATCAAATCTAGGAAAATTAGTTTAAACAAAAGGCAACCAATACACAAAAACTAATCAATTTAATATAAACAAAATACAAAAACAAGGAAGGTGCCTTTAGAAACATGACAATGTTTTCGAATATTTTGAATTCGTTAATTAAAATCACATGAAGACAAAAAAAAACCAATAATAAAAGAAAATAAACAAAATGAAAATAATAATAATAAAAGAAGAAAGAATGCATACCTGCATTGTCGTAGGATTTAGGCATTCACATATTAAAATAAGCTTCACTCCAAAAAGGATAATATTATAAATTAAAATTAAAGTTGATAATTTAAGAATACACGTGTAGAACATCTTGATAATTTAATGTAACATAAAAATCAAATAAGAAAATTGTTAAAATTAATCTATTAATTCTAACCATGTTTAATCATTAATTCTAAGACCCTAATCCTAAGCATATAAATTAGATCAAATCTAAGAAAATTAGTTTAAACAAAAGGCAACTAATATACAAAACCTAATCAATTTAATAAAAACAAAATACAAAAACAAAGAAGGAGCCTTTAGAAACTTAACAATGTTTTCGAATGTTTTGAATTCATTAATTAAAATCACATGAAGACAAAAAACCAATAATAACACTAATGAAAATAATAATAAAAGAAGAAAGAATGCATACCTGCATTGTCATAGGATTTAGACATTCACATATTGAAATAAGCTTCACTCCAAAAAGGATATATAGGGTTAAATATATTGGTAGAGTACCATTTGAAATATAATTCATATAAATCTTATTGAAATTAAAGATATCTAATCAATGTGTTTGTTTTTATCCTATAAAAATGGGAATTAAAAAAAGGTCATATGAATAGAATGAAAAAAGAAAAAAAGAAAAAAAAAAAAAAAAAAGAGTTGATTCAACATAACATAATATATAAAAAATAATTTTTTTTAAAAAAAAAAAGAGAAAGAGAACGTGGTTGATAGCTATAAGGAATTTTGATATAAATATATATATATATATATATATATATATATATATATATATATTTTAAATGTCATCAATGTTGAAATTATCAAATTAATGGAGATATATACTGTTTTTTAGGATAGATAGAGATTATCAAATTATTGGAAATATATACTGTTTTTTGGGATAAATTTATATTAATCACCTCTTGAAGATTTTTTTGAAAATTTAGATGATAAATATTATCTAAATTAAAATTTTTTTATGTTAAATATTATCCCCTAATTTAAGAAATATATCCTAACAAATAAAAAAATAACGTTAATTAGATGATAAACATTATCTAAATTAAATTTTTGTATGTCAAATATTATCCCTTAATTTAAGAAATATATCCTAACAAATAAAAAATAATATCAATATAATTTTATTTAATGATAAGAATAAATTAGAGTTCTGGTAGTATACTATTCTTTTTTAGTTCTTTAAAAATCTAAAATTTTAGTAAAATTTCTACAATTTGGTGAAGTCACGTGGCACAACTACGGCGTCTAAGCCCAACTTTTATTATATATATAATATAATATGATTTATCCTCATTAGTTGAAAACTTAATTTACATATTTATCCCCATTAGTTGAAAACTTGTAAGTGGGTATGATGAGGGTATTTTAGATATCAAAATTGAGGAATCCAAATATGAGAAGCCCCTTAAATGATAGTATAAATTAAATATTAGTATAAATATAGATATAGATTAATCACAATCCATCGTCTATAGTTATAAAAAAAAAAAAATTGAAAAATTTGTTGTGTCATTAAATATATTGAATCTCAAATGGTTCTAAGATCTAGCAAATTGAATTGATTTACCTATTCAATGGATCTTCTTGTGATTAATAGGGAAATCAAAATTGCATTAAAAAGTTAGTTTTTTTTGCACCTACCATTATTAGAATCATCTATTTCTTCTTGGCTGAATAAAAATAAAAACTTTTTAAAGCAAAAGACCAATAGAGGTATCATCTCTTTCCAAAAGTTGGTTAATTTGGCACAATAAATAGACTTCTTTCATATGATACAATATTATACATATTTTTTTTTTTTTGACTGAAAGAGGTAGATAGAATTATTAAAATAGACTCATATAAAAATGATATTTCTCTAATCATAATTTGCGATATGAAAATAAAATTTGGTAAAATCCGAATTTTGTTAACTAATCAAAAGAAGAAGCAGTTTGAGGGCAGAATCCCTCTCATAGTACACACCTACATCTATATATTAATAAAAACTTAAGCATGACATTTATTACTATTGAGCTCATGTTGCGCCACCTTATCGCCACGTCATTTATCATATAATTATTATTTATTATTTATTCCTTTTTTTTTTTTACAAAACAAATATATATAAATAGATTATTGATTTTACATATTCATCTTTGTTGGTTTTAACATCTATATATATATTATATATATATATATATATATATATATATATATTTCTTTTTTATTTTCAATTTTCCTATAATTTTTTTTTTACATTCACTTATTTTTTAAATATTTACATTTTCTTCAACATTTCTTCTTCCCTTACCTTTTCATCTCTCCACTAATCTCTACTTTAATATTGTTATTTATCTTTCCCTTCATCTTCCTTTATTTGTCTCTTCTTTTCCCTTTCCTTTTACTATAAACTTGTCATTTTTTTCCATTCTTTTCATAGTTTTCTCTCACAAAAAGGTTCTCTCTCTCTCTCTCTCTCTCTCTCTCTCTCTCTCTCTCTCTCAATGTTTTGGTCGATTTTTATTTTTTCATTGCATCTCCGCTTTAAATTGATAAATTTTTGTGTTTTTAAGAACTCTAATTTAGGTTGATACGAATTGGTTTTGTGTTTTAAGTTATTATTATTATTATTATTTTGCTCTTTGATTGTTAAATTTTATACGATTACATTATAAAAAATTAAAAATAGTAGATAAAAATAAAATAGTATTCCATTACATAGCATAATTTGGACAATTTAGTGTTTATTGTTATATCTTTTAATTTTTCTTATTTTTTTCTTCTCATCTATTTTACTCAATATTGAAATTCAACCATATCCTCCTTATCATTAAATTATTTATATTTTCTCTCTCCTTTTGTTCTAAAAAATAAAAAATGTAATATTTTACTTAAATTCGAATAAAAGAAAATTGTGTTCATCAAATTGTACTCATTTTTTTTAACATTTACACTTTCTCCAACCTTTCTTCTTCTCTTTACCTTTTCATCTCCCAAGCATTCTACATTGATATAACTCTTCCTCTTTCCCTTTATCTTCCTTTATTTTGTTTCTTTTTATTATCGTCCTCTTAGTATAAATTTGTCATTTATTCTTCCATTCTTTACATAATTTTCTCTCACAAAAAAGTAGTTATTTCCTATTCTTTGTCCCTCAATTTTTTGGTGGATTTTTATTTCTATTTTTGTTGTATCTCTATTTTAGCTTGATAAAGTTTTGTATTCTTTAGAACTCTGTTTTGGTTGATGAGATTTAGTTTTGTGTTTTAATTTTTTTTTATTTTTTTATGACTTTGATTGTTAAATATTATCATATTGCATTATAAATAATTATAAATAATATATAAGAATGTACTATTATTATATTACATAGAATTATTTGGATAAGTTAGTGTTTATTGCTATGTTTTTTTTTTCTCATATCATTTTTGTGGGGCCAAAGAATTCATGACCCTGGCCCACTTCACATTAGGGCCCAAGGCCCGAGCCGAGGAGGGATATAGCCAAGGACATACAATGAAAATCCAAATAGCCTTGAGACATAGCCGAGGATGACTCTGTCCTCGGCATCCCCAAGGCACTCCTAAAAGAAAGGGCAAAAATGGTATAGGAACAGTTTTGGGAAAAGCCAAACACATCTGCGTTGATAGAGAAAGGACCCTTGGACAATGTGGCGACAAAAGACAAAGGAAAGGCTGCCATTACAGTAATTAAATGCTCTGCGCCAGGCAGAGCAATGCTTTTCAGCTTTTACAACCACCCCCAACCACTTTGGGTATGGAGTGATGGAACAAGTATCAGTCCTGGAAAGTTGAACCTTCACGTGGACGTTGGACGAGGGGTAAAGGCTAATATAAAAGGAGAAGTAAGCAGTCCAAAAAAGGGGGGGCTGAGAAAAAAGGCCAAGAACCAGAGCCTCCCAGGCCGTACCGAGGATAAGGACTTCTCAAGCAAACATGGTTTATTTCTGTATGAACACCATGACTAACCATTGTCTAGTGATTGACGCCTAGCCTTCAAGCCCACGCTCTACAAATTATATTGTTTGGGCCTTCAACGTGGGAACCCAATATCATTTTGGGGTCATTACAAATTGAGTCCTTACAATTGGCGCCGTCAGTAGGAAAGGCTTGTGCATTGGCACAGGCGGCGGATCGAGAAAGTCCCTGCATCATCGCTAGCGACCCATTGGTGGTGCCTTAACATAAAATTCCACTAGGGGCTATGCTTGAGCGTCGATCAGTAGCGCGGATGGTTCTAGGGGCTTTCGACGTTAGATCGGCGTTTCGCACCTTAATCGAAGGGCTAATCCCTCCAAATTTAAAGAAAAATCTAAGTTTTGGACAGAACCAAGGTATTGCATGGTTCTCGGACTCAAACCTATGGGGAAACCAACTACTTAAAGAAAAATCTAAGTTTTGGATAGAACCAAGGTATTGCATGGTCCTCGGACTCAAACCTATGAGGAAACCAACTACTTAAAGAAAAATCTAAGTTTTGGACAGAACCAAGGTATTGCATGGTCCTCGGACTCAAACCTATGGGGAAATTAGTCATTAGAAAATGGATTAAGTTTTAGACAGAATGGAAATCCCGTCCTATCCTCGGATCCTCAACTCTAAGGAAACTACTGTAAACGAATATTTAGACCTGATACAGTCATATCTCGGTCCTCGGACCAGATGCCAAAAATGGTTAAGGCCATGAGTGTTGTTAGGAGCGTGGTAAAGCACCCTAGTACATAGCAACCATCTCGAATAGTTTATTTTAAGTTACCCATCCTCGGATGATCGCCTCATACACAATACAAAACGTTCATCTTTTATCTCGGTTAGTCTTATATGTATAACCTTTTTCAGGTCGGCATTATTGTGCCTGTTAGTCTCGATAAGTTTAAAATACTAGCTTTTTGTTGTTAGGGGGTTCGGGCCTAAGTATCGTTCAGAAAAAAATATATATAGCGCATCCATTCACAATATAACTATTGCAAAAAAGAAAGAATACTTAGAATAAGATAAAGTCATCTTTTATTAATACTTGGAAATAGTACAGCGTACAATGAGGGGCTTAAGCAAGCCTATACCAAAAGCTAACTACAAAGGCAAAAAGAAAAAGCAAAAAAGGAAAAAGATACAAGGGAACGATAAATCCTTCAAAATTCTAATCTTGCGGTGACTAGGCGTGTCGGGATGGCCCCTTTGACGGAAGGGGGGAAGAGGCAGAAGCAGAAGAATAGCGTAAACACCTTGGGATGTCCCTAGTGATGGAAGAGAAGAAGAAGTGGAGGCAAAAGAAGGCATCAGAGAAGGAGGAGAAGAGGAAGCGAGGATGCCCAATCCTCACATCAGCTCTAACTCCTAACATGCTGATGCCATATTAGCGAGACTCGAGAGAGAGCGGATGGTACCGACGATGAGAAACTCCATTCTTTGTCGCACCAAAAATCTAGTGCGACAAAGATCATCTGCTTGATTTTGGTGAAGGAGGAGGAGGCTTCTCCCGCCTTACAAAAGGGGAGAGTCTGTCTTGAGTCTTCGTCTCCCTTGCCCCCGATCTGCGCCATCTTGAGTCTCGGAGAGACCCAGTGCTTTTGGAGAGGATGTGGTCCCTTCACCCCCACTTTTGCCTCACACATATCACTCGCTAAGGCTTGAATTGCACCGATAGTGAAAACTTTGAATGCAAATTTGAAGGTTTAGGAATTTTAAAAGATCAAGGGTCTCAGTACGTAAAGGAAATGACCTCTTACCTTGCTTCTTATACGGAAGGCAAGGCTGGTGGCATTTAATTTGTACAAATTTCCAAGAAAAGCTATAAACGAGATAATTCCCACTCAACTCCCAACGCCGTCTACAACCGTTGAATGGGCGTCGCCTCGTAAAAGGAACTTATTAAAAACACGCCTCGTACACTGAAACGGTAGAGGCGCGACATGAGTAAAACTAAAGGAATGTCTTATGACCGGGAGTGTTTCCCAGGCCAACTAAAAGACACCAATATTAATGAAGGACAAGGTTGGGCAAGCCATAATATAGGCCCAACATCACCAAAACCCTCCTCCCCGACCAAGAGGTCGGGCAACAGGATTTTGAGGGGTTATTATGGGGCCAAAGAATTCGTGACCCTGGCCCACTTCACATTAGGGCCCAAGGCCCGAGCCGAAGAGGGATATAGGCGAGGACATACAATGAAAATCCAAATAGCCTTGAGACGTAGCCGAGGATGACTCTATCCTCGGCATCCCCAAGGCACTCCTAAAAGAAAGGGCAATAACAGTATAGGAATAGTTTTGGGAAAAGCCGAACACATCTGTGTTGATAGAGAAAAGACCCTTTGACAATGTGGCGACAAAAGACAAAGGAAAGGTGTCATTTCGCAATTAAATACTCTGCGCCGGCGAGAGCAATACTTTTCGACTTTTACAACCACCCTCAACTACTTTGGGTATAGGCTGATGGGACAAGTATCGGCCCTGGAAAGTTGAACCTACACGTGGACATTGGAGGAGGGGTAAAGGCTAATATAAAAGGAGAAGTAAGCATGAGAGAAAAGGGGGGGTGGGAAAAAAGGCCAAGAACCAGAGCCTCCCGGGCCGTACCGAGGAGAAGGACTTCTCGAGCAAACATGGTTTATTTCTGTATGAGCACCATGACTAACCATCGTCCGGTGAGTGACACCTAGCCTTTCAAGCTCACGCTCTACAAATTATATTGTTTGGACCCTCAACGTGCAAACTCAATATCATTTTGGGGTCGTTACAAATTGAGTCCTTACAATTTTATTTAACAATTAAATTCAACCACATCCCCCATATATATCATTAAATTATTTATATTTCCACTCCTTTTTTATTTTAAAATTTTTTTAAATATGATATTTTTCCTAAATTAAATAAATAAAATTGTTCACATTAAGTGGAGTAATGTTAGGGAAACACTCATTCTCACACCCAATGCATCAAAGGAAGAATGAAATACAAAAAAAAAAAAAAAAAAAAAAAAAAATCAAGTTAGAAACACTAAATAAATAAATAAATAAAACTAATAATGCATATTTAATGTCATAGAATCATTATCAAATTTTGGAAAACGAAAGGTTTCCGAGAGAGAGAGAGAGAGAGAGATGATATAGAAAAAAACCAATACAAAGTAGTAAAGAGTAGATAAAGCAAAAAAAAAAAAAAAAAAAAAACTAAACATTAATTAGTAATCGTCGATTGGAAAACAAATAGGTTGTAAGGAGAAGTAAAAAGTAAAATAGAGATTACCGTATAAAAAACATTAAAAACTTTACAATGTAATACCATAAACCATTAAATTCACTTAAAAAAAATCAAATCAACAATCAACAATTAAATACAATCATAGTACTAAATTTAAATTTAAAACTAATCAAACTCTAGCTATAGAAACCATATTAATCATACTAAAAAAGAGATGTTCTTGATAGTAGTAGAAATTACATAAGAAATAAAGTTAGAAAATTTAAAAATCCATTTTTTGATATTTCATTTAACCTTATTTATAATATATATATATATATATATATATATATATATAATTTTCATACACTATTACTTTCAAAAATCTAATGAACAATGCTACCTCTCATTTATCGTCTTTGTTATGCAAATCATCAATTAGTAAATATATGATAATGGTAAGAAACGTTACTAATGAGATCACTAAAAAAAATATAAAATTAATTAGCCACTATCATTATGGAGTAGTAGTCTATAATTTTATGCAAAAAAAAAGGTGGAATATATAGAGTTTTCTTAAAGGTATGTGTAAAGATTCACTATATATGTATGTGTGTGTATAAAGGTAAAAAAATGTATATTTAAGATTTTTATTAACTCAAAAACTAATGAAAAACCAATGGTTAATAACTAAAATTATAGTATTAATAAAATATTTAATGAGACTATTCTAAAAAAATTATCACACGCAATGTGCTGGTATGCAACTAGTTGTTATAAAAGAAAAGTATACAAATGTCCAATGTCCACATGAGGACTATAAAAAACATTAAAATCCTGGTCAAGCTTTGAATTCTTCCTAGCTAGAGCGCCAGCACACTTGTTTACTTCACCGAAATAATAGCTTATTTTTACTTGAGAAATCTGATGATGAGGGTCCCACGATCCAAAAGAAGAGAATCATGACAAAATATCAAACTCATGCTTTACTCTTTTCATATTCATCCATTTAAGATGGCCACAAAATCTACCAATCCACACTTTTGGGTTGGTTGAGGAATGGTAGTTTTTTAGAATTAGGTGGAATCATAGGTATTGGGACAACGATGAATACGAAAAGACCATGCTTTTTGAGTGCCTTTTTAATAGAGAAATAATATGTTCACAATATTTTTATAACAAATTTTAAGTGATAGGTTGTTATTGTTTATTATTGTTAGGACAAAAATGTAATCTTAGTTTTAAGTTCAAATTTGAACTAATAACTACTAACCATCTATGATTAGTTGTAGAAATATTGTAAAAATATTATAGACGTAGCACCTCTCTTTTAAATATGAAAAGACCACAACGATGATAGTAAACGCGGAGTTGTGGGGTACAACGATGCCAAGAAAACAAGCATAATTTTAGGAATAAGTCTAGTGCGGAAAATGTTATTCCTTAGGTTTCCCTCTTAAGATTTTACTATATGGATTTTTTCTCATAGGATAAAAGTATATTTTTTAATTAAGTAATCACATGGCAGAATCTTAAAAATGGAACTAAAAAAATAGCACCTAAAATACAGATCTTAAATTTTGTCCGTCATATAAAGTGGCACAATAAATATCACAATTCGTCTATGTGACAAATTGTGATTGGTAAAAAAATAATGGTAAATTTACATGAAAATATCTCTCTACTAATATCAATTTATCGCATAAAAAAGTTATGAGATTTATTGTGCCACAGTTTATATTGCACAAGACTTATTCTAATTTTAGTTCCTCAACTTGCATCAATAATTCAAATTTCAAAGCAGGGATTGGCCCTCAGCACCGAAATAAAAACGTGTGGACCACAATGTGTTTCCTTTCCACTCTCCTACTTTTTGAGTTCTTCGATGATGGTAAAACACGTTAGCATCTTTCCCCAAACTTGCGTCAATCATTTAGTAAAGCAACCGTGTGGACCACACAAAAGCACAAAGTGAGTGATTTTTCATCTTTTTTTTTTTTTTTTAGTGATGGTTAATTTAAGGTATTTATTATAATTTAAAATTACAATATTTTTTAGTAAAAAAAATTTAGAGATGTGATGAAAAATTATTCTAAATTATAATAAGTACTTTAAATTAACCATCTTCACACGCATGTTTAGAGGTCTAGTTATATTATAATAACTTATTATTGAAAAAAAATATAATAAAATTATCAATTTTTGTTTAATCTTAAAAATTAGCCACTTACTACACATCTATAACAAAAGTTAAAAAGAGTTTAAATTTAAAATTTATCAATTGCCTTTAAAACCGAGAAAATGCGGCATAACATTTTTGATGGAGTAGTAAATTAATACTTATATAAAAAAATATAAATTAAATTTCACATAAAATTATACAAACGATAACAACCACTCCATGTGAGATTTGAATCATATATAATAATTTCAAAAAATTTGTGCGTACGTGAACCCGAGAGAGAATAAAGAATAAGGGTTAAACCAAGTATTAAAAAAAATAATAATAAAAAAAAAACTTTAATCAACAAACCAAAGCTAGCGTGCTCGTTATTAAAGATAATAGTATAGACTTGTTGGAGTTTGTGTTTGATTTAAATTTTGATGAGATAATTTTTCCTAAAAATCATAATAAAATTGTACAGAATAAAGATATAGATTTTTTAGAGTTTAACTCTATCATGGAGTCTTTAAAATCTTATCACCACATCATCAACCATTTAAATAAATAACTAATTATTAAATTTTTTTATTTGAATTTCTTTTAAAACGTTCATCACATGAAAATAATTAATCAAGTGATTGAATGGATAGGATTAGCAACTATAATACCAAAAAAAAAAAAAATTGTTTCTCTTTGTTCACTAAATGTTACGCTTCAATTTTTAGATTTATAAAGATATAGATTAATCACAATCCATCGTTTATAGTTCCAAAAAAAAATTGTGAAATTTGTTGTGTCATTAGATATATTGAATCTAAAATGGTTCTAAGATCTAGCAAATTGGATTGATTTACCTATTTGATGGATCTCCTTGTGTTATAAAGTTGAACAATAAAGCTTTCCTTAAATTTAAGGTCAAAAAATAATAGAGAAACCAAATTTGCATTGAAAAGGTTTCTTGTTTAAAACTAGAGCATTAGCACACTTGTTTACTTCACGAAAATAGTAGCTTATTTTTACTTGACAAATGAGAAATCTTATGACGAGGGTCTTGCAATCCAAAAGAAGAGAATCACCAAAAACTATCAAACCCAAACTTTACTCTTTTCATATTCATCCATTTAGGATGGTCCCAAAATCTACCAGTCCACACGTTTACAAAAACAACACATCAGTATGTTTATTTTACACACTTTTTCTATTTTACACAACCACTATTACAAAACAGCACATCAGTATGTCCATTTTACACACTTTTTAATTAAATAATCAATTTATTATTATTTTTTTACCTTTAATTTCTTCGGTTCTCTCTCATCGGCCTGTCTTGGTTTCTCCGTCCTCTGTATTCTCCCCTTCCCTTGTCTCCTCCACTCAACCCATTAAAGAATACATGTGGTTTCTCTCTTGCAATCGATCTCCTCCTCTCTGTTTCTCAATCGACCTGACCAAAACCCCACTAATCTCTGTCAACCCACCACTAATCTCCGTCCTCTATTTCTCAATCTAACCTTGACCAAAACCCCAACGTTTCTCTCTTGCAACTCGATCGGCAACAAGACGGAATCACTGGTTTTTTGGGGTGAAAGCTCGCTTGATCTCACCCATGACTTGAACATGGGTTTTTTGGGTTGAGGTGAAAGGGTCGAGATGAAGTTGGGTCAAGGTGAAATGGGTTTTCGGGTTGAGGTAAAGAGGGTTTTTCGGGTTTCCTTTGAATTTGGTTTGTGTTTTTGTTTATTTTGGGTTGATTTTTTTGTTGATTTTAGTTTAATTTTTCTGTTGATTTTTGGGTCAATTTTGTGTTAAATTTAAGGTGTTGTGATTGGCTACGGTGGTGATGGTGGGTGTTGCTAGGTTGCGGTGGTGGGTGGTGCTGTTGCGGTGGTGGTTGGACAATGGTTGGGGCTTGATCGGTTTTGTCGAATTTTTTTTTAAAATAACAATAAATATTAAAAAATTTAGTTAATTGTCATATTTCAAAACAATTTTGAAAAATAACATCTCGAGTATCTAAAACTCGAGTTCCGGATGGAACTCGAGTTTTTAAGTCTCGATTTGGAGAAAAAAAATTGCGCTGAAAATCGAGTTTTAGAGACTCGATTTCCATAAATTGCAAAAAACGCCGCTATATGGCTTTAAAACGTCACTATAGGGATTAAAAACGCCACTATAGGGCACCCTAAACCTGGTACTTACAAAATTTTTTTGCAGGAAAATGCCGCTATAGGGATTTAAAACGTCACCGTAAGGCTTAAAAACGCCACTATAGGTGAAATTTTTTGCATAAAACTCGAGTCTTAAAGACTCGAGATCTATGTGGCATTTTCCCACTCGTAACGCAAGTCTTTGAAGGTCGAGTTTTTAAGTGGATCTCGATTTTTGAAACTCGAGATGCTATTTTCCAAAATTGTTTCAAACGTTGTCTAACTTACAAAATAGAAAGGCTCAAGAAGGTTAGTCCGCTCAAAACCTCCAGTTTTGTCCCATTCAAAGGAAGAGGGAGAGGGAGAGAGAGAAGTCGGATGGAGAAAGAAGAGAGGTGAGAGAAAAAAATATAAAATAATGATATATAAGGCTACGATAATCGTGTAGATGTGTAAATATACACACTTTTATGCACCCTTGATGTGGACTGTTTTTGAATATAAATGTGTAAATTTGAGCATTTTTTCTATTATACACATTATGTACCCACGGATGCAATTGCTCTTAGGTAGAATCAAAGTTATTGGGACAATGATGAATATGGGAAGACCATGCTTTTTGAGTGCTTGGATGATAGTAAAACGCGTAGTTGTGGGGTACAAGGCAAGGATGCGAAGAAAACAAGCATAATTTAGGAGCTGTTTGGATTTATGATTTCCATAGCTTATAACTCTATTTCCATCACCCTAATTCAAAAATGGTGGGACTCATAGTTGAGAAGTCTGTTTTGTTTTTGTTTTGAGTTGTTTTTAGTTTTTGTTTCTATCACTCAATTTTTTGATTTGATACCATATAAAATCTTGTGCTCTCACTCTAAATAGAAATGAATCTTTATTGATGAAAGAGTGAAATGAAAGCAATAAAGTAATACTAACTCTGACCCTATATTTATATACGAGAGACTAAAGTAACCAAATAAAACTATTAAAAAACTAACTCCCTAAAAGAGGGGAAAGTCTGTTACAATTTGCATTCCAGCTCATGCACACGTGTTCAATCACCTTCTCAACATCCTTGCATACGTGGCATCATCTATTGCATTGAGTACAACACTTGATCATAGTGAGGCATTACTTCAATCATAACCATAGCAGCCGTTTGATCAATGTCTTTGTCACCTTGAAGTTGTGAGTGATCGATTAGCAAAATGGACTTCTCCTTGATGCAAGGAAGCATCTTCTTTGTCTTTGTTTTAACACTCCCCCTCAAGAGCAAAGCTCTTGTTTCTTGATTATGCTTCTTATACTGGATCTTTGTATTTTGTGAGCAAAAATGTTAATGACTCCCACCTTGCTAATTATCCGGAAAATTGATCAACCCCAAGTGTTTTTGTGAATATATCGCGAGTTGATTCCTTGAAGAGACATAAAACATCTTGATGGTACCATCCAACACTGCTTTTCGACTATATGACAATCTGCTTCTATATGTTTTGATCACTCATGGAATACAGGATTTGCGAGAGATATGTATGGCTGCCTGGTTGTCACAAAGACAAAGAACACTTGGTCTCTCATGTGGAATGTGCAAGTCTCTTAACAAGTAAAGTAACCAAGTAACTTCACATGTGGTGGTGGCCATGGATCTGTACTCTGCTTCAGCAGAGGATCCGGACACTATGTCTTGCTTTTTAGATCTTCAAGAAATTAAAGAATCGCCCAAGAAAACACAATAACCAGTCAAGGATTTCCTTGTGTCAGGCGACTGCCCGATCAAGATCACTGAGAATGCCTTTAGTCAAGGTCCGATTCAACAGGAAGAATACCCCTTGTCCTGGTGTACCTTTGATGTATTGGAGGATTCTAGTGGCTGCCTTCATGTGTGGAATTCGAGGTTGAGCCAAATATTGGTGAGTCTATGAACCGCATAGGCTATATCAGGCCTGCTCAAAGTCAAGTACATCAATAATTCAAAAATGGTGGGACCCATAGTTGAGAAGTCTGTTTTGTTTTTGTTTTCAATTGTTTTTAGTTTTTGTTTCTATCACTCAATTTTCTGATTTTTGAGTGATGAGTTATGGAAAGCGAAAACACATTTAACTCGATCAATGGCATTTTCGTAATTAAAACTACAAGACCCACTATCATGTTGTGTCTCTATCAAGTCAGTCCACCTCAGCCACTCCCCATGTCTCTCTCCCTTTTCTTCCTTCTCATTTGTATCTCTATCCACTGTTTGAACCCACAGACTCAAATCGAAACCCAACAGGAGCATCTAAAACCCAATGACTCCAAATAAACCCAACAACCTCCATGAAGATTTGATGTTGTGTAATTGGTTTTTTTTTTTAATAAAGTATTTTCCAATAAATGCCTTAGATCCTTATGCTCTATTTTTCTCTTTCTTTTTTCCTTCACCCATTTCTTTTCTCATCTTCATCTCCGGTTGAATAGTTAGGCAAGACGACGGTGCTTGGGTTGGTACGGTATTTTCATGGTGATTTCAAGCTTCTGATTTGATTTGTGGGCATGGAGTTCGGACTTGAGATGTGGTTGTGAGGTTTGGATTTATGAGATGTGGTTATGGGTGTGGGGTTTGGATTTGTGATGTGGCTGTGGTGGGTTTGGATTTTAGATGTAAGGGAAGAGAAAGGTGAGAAAAGTTTCTTTGGCTGCTCTATTCTTCACACATCTAGGTCCGAGTTTTTTTTTTTTTTTTTTTTTCTTTGCTAAAGCTAGTATGGTATTTTATGAGAGGCGGAGTGAGGGTTTGAAGAGCTGAAGATTGGATCAAGGCGGAGTGAGGCGGGTAGGCTAACAGAAATCATGTATAGATCTCTGACCAAGTGCTCAGGCATGGGTCCTACAAAAAGTAGAAAATATTGAGGGATGAGAAGTTGAAAATATGTGCCAAACGGGTGGAGTATAAAAATTGAGTGAGGAGTGATGAGTGATGAATGATGAATGATGAAAATTGAGTGACGAAAATTGTTTGTGAAATGATGAGTGAAAAAAAAAAAACAAACAAACAACCCCTTAGGGTGTGTTTGGTTCCCGTAAATTATTTTCCGGAAAATAAATATTTTCCAAAAATGCTATTTTCGAGAAAGGAAAATATTTTCTAGTGTTTGGTTGCATTCCAAAAAAAATTTTGGAAAATATTTCTAGTGTTTGGTTGTATTCTTGAAAATACTCTAGAAAACCCATTTTTATCATGTTTCTCACATTTTCTCGACTTCCAAACAAATATATCATCAAATCCAACAAAACCCAAATTCATCAAAACCCAAATTCTCAATACCCAACAAAAAAAAAATTCGTCAAATCAGAGATCAACCTAAAATCAGAGAACAACAAAACAAGAACCACCCACGCCACCACAACAACAACAACAACAAAATCAGAGATCAAAGAGAGCAAGTGGATCGGCGACGAGATCGACTCAGAGCAAGTAGATCGGCGATTCGGCGGGACGATCTCGGGTTTAACGAATGGGTTAGACGAATGGTGCGACGATTTCTGGGTTCACAACAATCGGTGGCAAATGGGTTTGACAATTTCTGGGTTCGCGACAATCGGTGACGAATGGGTTTGACGATTTACGGGTTCGCGATTTGAGGAATGGGTTCGACGGCGCGATCTCTCTCTCTCTCTTTGTGTTTGCGCGTCTGAGTCCTTCCTTCTTCGCTCTCTCTCTCTTTTTGGGCATTGCTCGACGAATGAGTTCGGTCTTGGGTTTTCTGGGTTCGTTGGAGCTTTTGGATGTGGATCGATCTCGCCGCCATTTGGTCTTTGGGGTCTTTGGTGCGATCTCTCTTCCTTCTTTGTCTCTCTCTCTCTCTCTTCTATTTTCTGGGGCGCAGAAGTGATTTCAAGTGAAAATGAGAACGAAAATTATTTTCCGCCCTTTCGGCCTTCTTTTTTACGGTCAAACTGAAAACATTTTCAGTTTGACCAAATTTTCGAGAATGACCAAACATCCACTTTTCTAGAAAAGCATTTTAGGAATCAGTTTGAAGCCAAAACAAACACAGCCTTAGTTCCCAACTTGCATCAATGATTCAAATTTCAAAGCAGGGAAAACACCCATTGGCCCTCAGCACAGAAAGAGAAACGTGTGGACCACAAAGTGTTACCTCTCTACTCTCCTACTTTTTGTTTTTGTGAGCGTTTGGATTCAGCGTTTCCGTTGAATTCCGCCTCTCATGTTTTTTCTTTTTTTTCTTTTTTTGCTTTCACGTGTTTAAGGGAGCAAAATTTACATTCATGAGATAAATTTTCTTTGTTTACGCCTTTGTTCCGCCACTTTGTTCACATCTTGTTCATCATCATGTAGCGCATTGTTCATACATTAAAAAATATTAAAAATGAGTCCCACGGTACTATTCATACATTTAAAAATAATTTTGTTATAATATTTTGAGTTTTCAATTTTTAGTTTCAGTAACAATAAATTTAATTCAAACGGACGCTTTGAGTGCTTGGATGATAGTAAGAGCACTCAAAGTGGTGGTGCTATATAGGTATAATGCTATTTTTTAGCTCCAAATATCAAAAATCCTTCACGCAGCAGAGGAGCTAAATCTAAAAAATTTAGCTCCTCAGCTACAGTGCACATCTAACTTTAGATGTGCACTGTAGCTCAAAGCTAAAAAAAAAAAAAATATTTTTTTATTACACCCTCTCTCCTCTCTCTCATTAAAATATTCAATTCATTTTCTCTCTGTCTCTCTCTCTCCGGCTTCTCCTCTTTCCTCTTTCTTCCTCAAATTTTTTTTTTCTCTCTAGCTCACCGGTCTCTCATCTCCCTCATCCCTCGGCTCGCCGGTCTCTCCAGCTCACGGTCTCTCCATCTCGCTGGGTCTCCGTCATCCTCTTTCTTAGGTCATTTTTTTTTTTCTCTCTAGCTCGCCGGCCTTCCTCATCTCTCTAGCTCGACCGCCCAGCCGATGACCAAGCCCAAAGCCACCAGCGCCGACCACTCCTCACACACTGGTGGTGAGCTTGAGCTTGGTGGATTTTTGTACTCGTGCTCATTCCTTTTGCGTCGACTGAAGCCCATTCCTTTTATGCTCGTTGTGGATTTTTTTTTTTTTTTTTTTTTTTTTTGTGGACCGCCAGTAGTGGTGGTGGTGGTGGAGGATGTTTGTGCTGTGTGGTGGTGGTGGAGGATGTTTGTGCAATGGTGGTGTCTTTGGGTTTGTCTCCGATTGAGGATTTGGGTTTTTTTTTTTTTTTTTTTTTTTTTTTCTATTGTGTCTTGGTGGTGTTGGTGTTGGTGGTGGTGGTGGTGGAGGATGTTTGTGCTGTGTGGTGGTGGTGGAGTTTGTGCTATGGTGGTGTCTGGGTTTGTCTCCGATTGAGGATTTGGGTTTTTTTTTTTTTTTTCTATTGTGTACTGGTAGTGGTGGTGGTGGTGGTGGTGGTGGTGGTGGAGGAGGAGGATGTTTGTGCCGTGTGGTGGTGGTGGAGGATGTTTGTGCTATGGTGGTGGTGATATATTATTTTATTATAGTAGAAATATTACTATTTTATTGTAGTAGAAATATTATTTTATTGTATTGAAAGCTAAAATAGATCCACTGCTGCAAAGACGCACAGAGTAAAATAGATAAAATAACTTTTGATAGGGTTAAATTGCTAAAAATTTAGCTCCACTGCTGTAAATACTCTAAAACGCGTAATCGTGGGGTACAAAGATGCGAAGAAAACAGGCATAATTTAGTTCCCCAACCTGCACCAATGATTCAAATTTCAAAGCAGGGAAAACACCCTTTGGCCCTCAGCACCGAAAGAAAAACGTGTGGACCGGAGTGTTACCTTTCCACTCCTACTTTTTGTTTTTGAGTGCTTGGATGATAGTAAAACACGTAGTTGTGGGGTACAACGATGTGAACAAAACATGCATCTTTCCCCAAACTTGCATCAATCATTTATTAAATCAACCGTGCGGGCCACAAAGGCACAAAATGTTTCCCTTTAAGCAACCCTGTCATATACTCTCACGAATCACGCACTACTGTAGTTTTTAACTTCTATCTTTATCTTTTAATTAAATTTGTTTACTAAATATCATCAACAATCCCGATTCAAAAAAAAAAAATAAATAAAACAGCTCATCAACAATCTAGAAAGACCAACCAAAGGACGTTTATAAAAATTAAAAAAAAAAAAAAAAAAAAAAAAAAAAAGGACCATCCAAAGGACCAACGTTGCTTTTGTTTACGGCCACTACTTGGTTTTGGTGTGGTATAGAACGATCTGATCAGTCAATTAAAAGTTTTTTGCTTAAGTGATAGTCTGCTGAAAAATTTGCTGCACATTAACTTTTTAAAAGAATCTGCGTTTGAAGTTATTTAATTATGTATAATATTTTTGGAGCTCAAGTATGACAAAATTGAGTTCTAATCCAAAATCGAGTTTAACAAACTTGAGATCCAACTAATATAAGTCTGACGTGAAATTTAAAGAAAAAGAAAAACACATAAAACTCGAGTTTCAGCCCAGTAAATGAAAAATCTGACACTATGAACACCATGAACACAATAAACAAATCCAAAAAATGAAAACCATAAACTTCATACCCAAACAAGTTGAACAATCAAAGATCAAACACAACACACACCATTAGACCCAAAAACCATTCAATCCACCAACCCATCAAAGGAAAATTAATTGAACCAAACCCATCTGTTGAATCACCCACCTAACAAGAACACCCCCAAAAAAAAAATCAATCAACGAACCCATTCGCAGGATAACTGAAGGCAATCACCAAACCAAGCCAAACAAAATCCCAGCAAACCCATCCTTTCCCTTGCATTCGTGACCCATCATAACACAAAAACCAAACACCCATCAACTGTCGCAACCCATTAGAACACAACAACCCAAATACCCATCGTCGTGACCCATTGACCAACTGTGGAGAGAGAATGGATTTGTGCAAAACGGACAGAGAAAGAGGATTCGAGTTGAAAGCCACCATCACAATGGCGGTGGCGATTTGTTGCTAGTAGTGGTGAAAGGCTAAGCTTGGAGCTCTTTGGTATGGAGGTCTAAAATGGGCTGGAACTTTTTTTTGAGAAACAAACACACACACAAAAGAAAGGGAAAGAGGTTCTAACATAAAGGCACACCACAACGAGGTTGGAACTTGAGTTTGCTAAACTCGAGTTCCACATTTTTTTTTTAAAAATCCACGTCAAATGACTAAACCAATTGGAACTCAAGTTTGCTAAACTTGATTTTGGGTTGGAACTCGAGTTTGCTAAAATCAAGTTCCAAAAATAGTCTACATAACTAAATAACTTCAAATGCATGCTATTCACCAAATTTTTTTCTAAGATGGTACTATTCAACAATTTTTGCCCGTACTCCTCTGTTTTTAAGGAATACAAATCCTCCCTCGAAATCACTTTTTGAGTTTCACCATTCAAAACTTGTCATATATTTGTTCTACTTTTTATATAAAATAATTAAAGTTAAAAATGAAAAAAAAAATCAAAATTTATAGCATCTTGTGGGGGCCAGTTAGCCAAGAGGTACTATTAAAGTTGCATTTAATTGGACCTATGGCCCAATCCGAGGATATAACCAATCCGAGGATGGTCAAATAAGGTTATAATGGGAATGGTATAAGAAAAAGAAATAAAGATTGTATGTGATAGTCCAAAATATGTCCGAGGAGAAAAGTCATCTCGGAAACGGAGATCCGAAGTCGGTAAGAATGCCTTATCATCCTGGACATTCTTCAAGATTGCATCACAACTAGAAGTTAGACACTGGATAAGGGACAAGTAAAGGAAGACAACGAATATCTTCAAAAGCTGTTACCTCCATGATAAATGCCTCCCAACTAACTCTTTGGCTGCATTAATATGGAGGTGATACCTGAATAGTGGTCAAGCAACCTTACGGCTACTAGTTGATGGTTCTGGGAGGTGTTAGATGAGACAAGAAGGAGTTCTTAGAATCTAACCTACACGTGTATGGTAGAGATGATACCAAGATTATAGTATATAGCATGGGAAGGTGGCCTAAAGAAAGGGATCGGAAAAACTAAGAAATATTTGTAATAATCCTTTGAACTCTTATAACCTTGTTCATCCATAAGACATTATAACATAACTCCTCGAGCCGTGCCGAGGACATATTTTCTTATCTTAATTGTGTTTAATGCTCTTAAATAAACAAGCGATATTGTCTTCCTTATTGAATAGAACTAGTTATTTTACCCACGCTCTACAAATTCATTGTTTGGGCTTATTGGGTTAAAACTAATCCTATATTGGGTTCAATCCAAATTCTGTCCTTACACATACTACAATGTGTGAAACATAAAGTAAAATACAAAAAGCAACACAAAATATTTGTGTTCAATTTCAAGCACTATCAATTAACAATTCTATAAATACATTAAACATCTTTGATTACAATTAAAGGGAACAATCTCAAATAAACCAAGATCAAATTTTTGGTCATTTATTCCGAAAGGATGTTCCAATATCTTTTTATCATTTATTTATCCACGCCTCTTTTCTTCCTTTTTAATTTTTTTTTTATTAAATAAAAAAAGAGAGATGAGGTGCCTAAAATAAAAATAATTAATTACTCCGATGGAACCTTCGTTTCTTAATTTTATTTTTACAACTAATTAAAGTGACGGAATGTAATTAGTGTAACATCACTTTTATATGTGATCATCACTGATATTACTTTTATTATACATTAATCACAATCCATCATCTATAGTTATAAAAAAAATGGTTAAATATATTGTGTCATTAGATATATGATTCTCAAAAAAAGAAAAAGAAAAGATCCAGCATATTGGATTGATTTACCTACTTAATGGATCTCCTTGTGTTCTAAAGTTTAACAACAAAGCTTTCCATACATTCAACCACTTAATGTCAAAAAATAATAAACCAAAATTGCATTAAAAAGGTTAGTGCTTTTAAAAAAAAAAAAAAAAAAAAAACAAGAAAACTACTAAACGCGAGTCTTGTGCGTGCACACACACTTAATTACACTCTCTCACCAAGTTTAAACACATTACTTGACCCAAAGTACCACTACAAAATGGCGTAACTCTTGTAGTAGTAGAGTGGAGTTTTAAGCAATGGGAAGGTTAGTACTTTTAGTACCTATCATTACTAGAATTAGCTTCTTCTTCTTCTCTTTTTTTTGCTAAATAAAAAGAAACCTTTATAAAGCAAAAGAAGGATAGAGGTATCATCTCATTCCAAATGTTGGTTAATTTGGCACAACAAATAGGCCTCTTTTATATGATACAATATTATTTAAATAGACTCAAATAAAAAAGATATTTCTCTAATTATAATATGTAATCATAAAATATATATATATATATATAGGTAAAATTTGAATTTTATTAACTAACTAGAAGAAGTAGTTTGAGGGTAGAGCCCCTCTTATAGTACACACCCAAATTGTCATAAAATAAAAGCAAATGGTAAAATCCTAGTCAAGCTTCAAACCCTTCCTAACTAGAGTATTAGTGCACTTGTTTGCTTCATTATATCAATGGTTCATCTTCACTTAAGGAATCTGGCCGATGAGGATCCTGCAATCTAAAATAAGAGAATCATGAAAAAATATCACACCCAAGGCATTACTCTTTTTGAAGAGGAGAAAAATCAACATCATCCATGAGATGATTAGAGTAGGGATGGCAATGGGGCAAGGCAAGGCCGAAGGATGGGGTCTTCGCCCCCGCCCAGCATGATTTTATCTTGCCCCATCCCCGTCCCGCCCCGACTCGTATGACTAGAAAAATTTTCTTGCCCATTCTCGCCATTTGGGGCCCCGCGAAACCTCGCCCCACCCTGTAAAATTCTACTTCTTGTTGATTTGCCCACAGTTATTACAATTTTTTTAATAAAACATGTTTCATTAATAAAAATACACTTGAAATTACAAATAAATTTATCTCATCAAATCAAACTAATTTTTAGCAAAAACTGAATAATATTATTCAAGTGTTTTACAAGATAATATCACAATAGAAACAAAAATCTCTTAGTATAAAGTCAATAATTCAATAGTATATAAATTTGTTTCTAATAAAGACAAAAGAAAATATTAAAATTGGTACCTTATTTCCAACCTTGGTAGAGAGAAAAAAGAGGCAGAAAATCACGTTAGGTAGAATTAAATAAATTAATAATATGTTTGTTTAAATAGTAGGGTTTTAGGGTGTGAAAATTTTAGAATTTAACCCTTATCAACATAGGGTGGGGCGGGGTGGGTTTAAAAAGTTTAAACCCATTCTCGCCCCGCCCCATGGTGCAAGGCTAAAATCTCACCCCGCCCGTGGTGTAAGGCTAAAATCTCGCCCCATCCCCGCCCCACCACTTTTGCGGGGAGGGGAAACCTGTGTGGGGTGAAGCGAGGAAGGGCGAGTCAAGTGGAGCAAGGCAAAATTATCATCCCTAGACCAGAAAAGAGATAAATTACTCCTGTCCATAAGATGGACAGGGATAGTCAGCATTAAAGGAGCTTCCCATAAATGACACTGGTAACAACTCACCTCACAGACAAGCAAAAGCGTAACAGACGGACCAACAGGCATAAGGACATTAAATCCTATGACGCCCTAACATTTATCCCCATAATGAGGGGTAAAGACCTATAAAAAGGCACAAACAATCATAACAAACAACTTGTTGATACCCACTTTGGCAAAAAGGCCTAATAACAAGAAGAAGTCCAACAATATAAAAGGGGTGAAGGAAGAAGAATTAACAAAGTAAGAAAAACCATTAAACTCGAATGACAAAATAATGGTCCTTTGGCGTATAAAGTAGTAAAAAAGGCCCCAAAGAAAGCAAACGGGCCTAGGGGAGCCTAAAGAAGGAAGTAGTAAACCCATGGAAATCATAAGAAGTAGAAAGAAAACAAAAATGGGCTAGAAAAGCCCAAAGAAAGGAATTAGTAAAGGGGGTTGGTGTAAAGGCCAACAAACCCCAAAAGCAAATGATATGGTAATTAGGTCAGAGAAATCCAAAAGATTTAGCAAAAACCCATGAGAATGTAAGAATGGAATAGGCCAAGGATACCCAAAGGAATGAAGCGGGCCAAGGATGCCCAGAGAAATAAAATGGGCCAAGGAAGCCCAAGATGATATGAGAACTAACCTAGCAGATATAGTGGGCAATGCAAACTAAGTGAAAAAAAAAAAAAAACATGGTAGGCCCAAAGGAGGCCCAGCAAGCACGATTAAGCGGTATCACAACAAAAGCAATGCAATGGCATGGCAAAAGTATTAGTCGACCCACAAACCAGAAGTAAAAGGAAACGGGGGTTGAATTGAAGAAGAAAGGGCCCGTGCCCAAGCAAGATCCAACACAAAGAAGAAACAATATGCAAAGAATGAAGATCCAATGACTCATCCACGCCATAAAGGGTTAAAAATAAGCAGCAACACGCAACAAGATCGGACAAACCGCAGACAATGACAAACGCATGAACAGTAGACAAGCCATGGACTCACAAGAGAATGGAGCACAAACAAGACTCAGGCACTACTCACTTGTACCCAGCCAATACAAGCGCAGTGGGTCATGGGTCAGAGGTAAGAGAGGGTATGGTTTAACGGTAGGGAGAAGAAGGAAGTCTATTCTAAGATTCTCAGTTAAACTCTTTTGGGGGAAATGTCCTGCTGGGATGACATACCACCCAAAAAAGGGAAAGATGAGCTAGAATCACTAGGTGCATGCTATAGGAGTTAGTAAGAGAGAATACCCAACATTTATCCGGATGAGAATGCCACGGAAAGTAAGAAAATAAAACCAAACTCCTTTGGTTTGGGAATGGAACGCGGCACAGCCAACATAAGGTAGTGGTGCTGGCTAAGCGACTAGCAAACCAATGGGTGGCTCGAGAAGGACACCCACACAGGCTAAAAGTAGTTGAAGGGTAAAACGGTAAGTCTTATCACGACAGGTAGTATAAAAAGGCTTTAGTTGTGCTTAGTAAACAACAAGGGAAAGACAAGGAAGAACAGTGGGAAACATAGAAAAAAGAGAGAAATAGAGACAAAAAAAGAAAGAAAAACAAAAGAGTAGTAAATGAAGTGAGAAAAGCAAGAGTGTGATAAGGCATGCAACAATAGGCTACTCCCTTCTCTCCCTTTCAACAACCTATTCTCTAGCAAGTTAAAGGACTTGAGGATAAACCACTTAGGTCCATTCTTTCAAAGGAAGCAATCTCTATGGCGGGATTTCCCTATAAGATTGCTCACATTGGAGATTGGTTCCCTTATTGGACTTAAATCGCTAAGGAACCAAGTTCATGAGACTAATTACCCCTTCCTCTCTTTTATCATGATCAATTAAGCATTAACATTATTCTTTTCATTGTTGCTAACTTATTTTCGCCATACTCGCATTATAGTGTTTTCCTATTGCGAAAATTGTTTAAATATTATCTTTGGTTGGCAATAAACACTTTAGTTAGAATACCTCTTTTATTATCCTGTTATATTATGTGTCTCCTGTTATAACAATTTTATGACAGCATCTCCGGTCTTGGGCACGTGACCGAGATCTTTGCAAAAGGGTCCTAGCTTATGCACAAGTCGGCTTGAGGTGAGTTTCAATTGAGCCGGTCCCGACTCTCTTACCCCAGAACTATTGGGTCACAAAGATGGCGAGAAATGCCCAATCCATAATACAAAAAGGCCCACCACATAACTCATATGCAACATATGCACTACACTTCTCTAGCCAAATAAAGAGAGATATTTACACCACAATAATGCAAGTAAAATAAACAGACAATGTAAAGAAATGAACTTCACACACACACACACACATATATATAGTAAACATAAGATGGTATGGGTGTAGTTATTAAGAAAACTACCCCATCCCTACAAGCTTACCCACAAAGTTAAAAGCAAAAATGGAAGATGCTTTTTTTTGGTGGGTTTCTTAGAGAGAGAGGAGAGAGAAACTTTTTTTTTTTTCTAGAATTTCTAAGGCTTATTTCAGAATTTTCTCACTCTTTCTCTATTTTTCTCCTTATTTCTCTTTACAAAACTCTATCTTTTTCACTACTTTTCTCTCCCTTTCTTCACAAAAATGAGGGGGTATATATAGGGGGATGAGGGAAATCGGAGGCTTTTTGCTTCACACCTTGCTTGATTTGGAGCTATGGTTGTCAAGATATTGTGCTTGGAAGGAAGGTGACGCAATGCTAAAAATTTCTATGTCGTTTTTTTGTAAAAAATTTTGCATCTTCTAATTCGGGTCATATTTCATCAAGTCTTTTTTATGAGAATTAGCCAAGACCTTGTTCTTCAAGATGGTCCAACCAAATTGCTTCAGTTCTTGCCTAATTAGTACAATTTATTGCGTGAAGTCGGACCAAAAATTGCCAATTTTCCCAAGAAAAAGTGAGGATTTTATTAGGGTATTTGGTATTTTGGTGATATCTCATCCGTTTCAACTCCAATTTTTCCCTGTAAACTATATTTTTGAAAGGAAAAATATGCCTTATGAGACAATCCAGAATTCAACTCGATCGAACGGTTGGATAAAAAAGTAAAAAAATTTTATCGTACCCAGTTAGGGTTTTTGGCCTAAATTGCTAACAAAGGGGTTTTAAAATATTGTGACCTTTTGATCTACTATCCAATCATGTTGTATTTATTTATTTTTACCCTTTTTGGCTTTGAAACTTGTAATTCTGAACAATTTTTCAAATTTTTTGAATTTTGGTCTTTGTTTTGACATGTGAATTGGGGCCAAAATATGGTATCAACAGAGTTTCAACCTATGACATTTCAGTTAACTTAATTAGTAAAATTTCTAATAGTTGAATAAGAAATATGAGGTTGTGACTGTAGAGTACTCTTAAATAAAAGATGATTACTAGCCCGATACAAAAGAAAAATGCTAGAATTATAAGCTTTTTTACAAACTGCTATATGGTGAGTGGTTATTAAGGAAAATGATTTGTTGCAAACTACATTGCAGCAATTCCTACAAAAATGCACACATGTCAATGCCTTAAATAGACACCTGTCTAGACTTGTATTTAAATGAAGGGATAATTATAGTAAACCCACCTGTGGTATGACCCGTTTTCACTTTGCCTACCCGTAGTTTAAAACTTTACACTTTGCCCACTTGAGGTTAGTCCTGTTAGCCTTCTGTAACCCACCTCTCCGTTTGCCGTTTTAAAAACACATATTAGGCAAAAAAAAAAATATAACAAGAATAAAAAAGTTAGAATTTTTGATTGCTTAAGAACTTCTACAAGAACAAAGTGAAGGCATACACATCAACTATGCTACAGTTCTAAAGTTCTAAAAAAGATAATCCAAAAACCCAACCGGTTTTAAAAACTATCAAATAAAAATCAATTTCATTTTCAAACCATCAAAAAATTCCAGAGAGAGAAAAAGCAAATCCACCATTAATCTCTAATCTCTGATCCGCCAACTCCGTTCTCCGTTGATCTCCCAAATTCAATCTTTGTCGATCTCCAACTTCAATCTCCCAAATCGGATCCCCGACTTCGACCTCCGACTCCGATCTCCGTTGATCTCTGCGGTTGTCGATCTGTGTCGCCAAGCTTGACCTTCGTCGAAGCCGTGTTGATTTTGTGGTTGGATTGTGGGTTGATTTGATTTTGTTGTGGTAGAGGTGGTTGATTTGATTTTGGCAATGGTTGTGTGTTGTGGTTTGCGATTGGTTATGGGTTTCAAAGGTGGAGTAGCCTTTGTGATGACATCGCTTTGCTTCATGGGTCTTTTTTTTTTTTTTTTTGGGTGGTTTTTTGGGTTGTAGGTTGATCTGATTTTGTTGTGGTAGAGGTGGTTAATTTGATTTCGGCGGTGGTTGTGTGTTGTGGTTTGCGATTGGTCATGGGTTTCAAAAGTGGTTGTGGTGATTGTTGGTGGAAGGGAGAGAGAGAGAGAGACAAATCTGGACATGGCAAACCCAGTTTTGGGTCTTTAGAAGCAAACCCAGTTTTGAGATTGTTCATGCTATTAAGGCTTCCAATTGTTCATTCATTTGGGTTGTTGGAAAAACCTTCTTAGGTTGGATGGAGTTTATTATGGTGCGCCTATGATTACATTTCCTCTTGCTGAACAGTTCTTAAAGTTTTTGCATTTTTGAAGTTCTTAAGCAACTTTTTACCATTTTTACCTAATGAAATTTTTTGATCTTGTTTTCTTTTGATTTTGTATGAATTTTTTGTTTTGGGAAGAGAAAGATATAAAAGAAAAGCAAAAATACATATTTACCCTCGAATTTAACAGATGTGGGTAATAGAATTCTAACAGAACGGACCCAGGGTGGGCAAAGTGTTGAATTTTGAACCACTGGTAGGCAAAGTGAAAACGGATCATACCACAAGTGGGTTTATTGTAATTATCCTTTAAATGAAAATTTATTTGTCAAGATTGAATTTTTCACCAAATAACAACTTGACATGTGTGCATTTTATAGAAATTGTTATAACTTAATTTACAACAAATCTTTAGTCGGTTATTAAAAAGTAAAAAATTAATATAATTAATGGGTTTAAACAAGAACCGATAAGAATCTGTCCCTCAATCATTTGTAAAAATATAGTAAAAACACTCACTGGAAAAAGTTGGATAATTATTGGTGCTGTATACGCATAATAAACACCACACTAGACTCCAAAAAGATTTCGTTTTCCCAAACAGCTTCTCTTTTATATTCTGTATACTCTCCTATCCCATCTCCTCCCCAGTCCCCACCGGGCCACCGCCATCTCCCTCTCGTTAGGTAAAATATAACTAAATATATGCAAGTTGCCTTTAGTGGTTGTTTTTAATTTCTGTCCCAGCTTCTAAAACCTTCTCAACAGCAGTTTTATTTCTTTTTTCTTTTTTAAGTTTCTATTTTTCTTTTTTTAGGTTTCTATTACTCAAACGACGTCGTTTTAGGTTTTATTTAGAACTAAGCATCTAAACCCTAGCATCTCTTCCTCAATCAGCCGCCCATCCCTCTCTCCTCTCTGTTCAGCTGCCCGTCCTCTCTCTCTCTCTCTCTCTTTCTAGATGAGAGGCCATTGCTAGATAAGAAGACTCTCCAGTGCTACAACTCTTTTGCTTGGATTTAGTTCGGTTCGGGGCAAAATGTCGCCTTTACGCCCCCATTTCCTCCTCTTAACCCCTTTGTTACTCCCCTAGTCCTGTGTAATATAGATAGTGCCCAAGCCAGCGCCACTCCAGATGGACCTGAACTCCTGATCTGCTAGTTCTCAATTCATGGGCTTTGGTGTTGATTGGTTTTTTTGGGTTTTGAAGTAGAGATTATTACTTTGGATTAAAAGCTCCATTTTATGGATTAAAGCCGCTACTTTAATCATTCATTGTTCGAGAGTATAGCTTCCAGACACCCATCCATTCTTCTATTGTTAAGCAAATATGGTGGACAGTGTGGTGGGCAGTGTTGTGACTTTCCTCTTAGAGAACGTGAATCAGTTGCTCACAGATGAAGCAAATTTGCTTGGTGGGGTGGAGGATCAAGTCAGGTCACTTAAAAACGAACTGAGCAGGATCAACCGCGACCTTCAAAATTGTGAGGGAAAACGTGATGCTCAAGGGAAAGGCACGTTGAAGGAGGTAGCCTACGAGGCAGAGGATGTTATCGATACATTCATCATAAGAGCAGCAATTCACAGGAAAAGAAGTAAGGTGAGGAAGTTAATCTGTCTCTGCAACCAATTAAGCACACTCCACGATGTTGGAAAAGAGATAGAGCGCATCAAAAATGCCATCAAGGACATTAAAGAAAATTGGAGCTACTACAGCACAGAAGTTGAATCCGTAGCAGATGCGGAAGCGGAGGAGATGCTGCACAAGCGCAGGAGAACTGTCGAGAAAGATCACGTGGTGGGCTTCCGTGAAGACACAGAAAAATTGGTGAAGCAGCTTCTTGAAGGGCATTCTCGGCGTGACGTCATTTCAATCATCGGCATGGGTGGCCAAGGTAAGACCACTCTCGCTAGAAAGATTTTCGACAACAAGCAAGTCCAAAAACATTTCGATGTGCTTGGGTGGGTTTATGTATCTCAAAAATACAAAACCCGAGATCTGTTGCTTGAAATTCTAAAGGCTGTGAAGCCAACGTCACAGTTGAAGTTGATGATCTTGAAAGACGACTTGCACAAGGAATTATTCCAAAAATTAGAAGCTAAATATAGCTCCAATGAGGATAAATTGAAAGACTGCTCACTATTCACACACTTGGAAGAAATGAAGGAAAAGGATGATACAGAATTCCAAGAGATGCTGGACAAGCAGTTGAAACTTGTAAAAGACTCTAAATTGCGAGATTCATTACAAAGTTTGGTGGCAAAAATATATGAAAGCAATTGTAAAGATTTGCAAGATTTCACTGATGATGATTTGACTAAAGGGCTATTTAGATGCTTGACTGGAAAGAGGTACCTACTAGTCCTGGATGATATCTGGGACAATACAGTCTGGGAGGAGGTAAGTGCTGCATTTCCTGACAAGTCGAAAGGAAGTAGAATATTGATCACTAGCCGCATGAAAGAAGTGGCCAATCATGCAAGTCCACATATTCCTCCTTACAAACTCCCAGTTCTTAACGAGGAGGAAAGTTGGGAACTCTTCTCTAATAAGGTTTTTCCAGGAGCTACATGTCCTTCAAAACTTGAAAAACTAGGGAGAGAAATTGCGGCAAGTTGTCATGGTTTACCACTAGCTATTGTGGTATTGGGGGGTCTTTTGGCCAAGAAGGAGAAATCAAGTCATATATGGAAAAAGGTGACAGGTAACGTCACTCCATACCTTAATCAGGAAACATCAAATTGCTCAGACATACTAGCTCTAAGCTACAACTACTTACCCCGGCACTTGAAACCTTGCTTTCTATATTTTGGTATTTATCCAGAAGATTTTGAGATATCTGTGAGGCAACTAATCCAACGGTGGATAGCTGAGGGATTTATACATCAAACTCACGGCAGAAATGTGGAGGATGTTGCTGAAGAGTACTTGGAGGAACTCATTAATCGGAGCTTAATTCAAGTGGCAACGAGAAGGGCAGATGGTGGAGTCAAAACATGTCGTATTCATGATCTTCTACGAGACCTCTGCATAAAAGAGAGTGTTGAAGAGAAGTTTCTTGACATTTGTACAAAAGGTGACGTCTCATCCATTAGCAGATCCCGCAGACTTTCCATCCAATGTGCCACCGGCCTATTCATTTCTTCAAATCCTTGTGAGCCCTCTTATACTCGTTCTTTATTTTGCTTTGGGGATGGTGAAACTTTGTATGATAAAAGCTACTTGAAAAGGGTTTGTGAAATGTTTAAGTTGGTTCGGGTGGTAGATCTTGGGAATATGGCGATTCTTAGCTCGAATGCCAAGAAAATAAAAAAGCTAATCCTTGTGAGGTACCTGAGGATTCAACCTGGTGTGCTTGATGTCATGCCGGCTTCCATATGCAGCCTTTGGAATCTGGAGACGTTGGACATGAGAAAATCTAAAATAAAGTGTTTACCTAAAGAGTTATGGAGGTTAAAAAAATTAAAGCATTTGTACCTGGGTGGCCCAACATCTCTACCTAGAACAAACACAAAAGCTTTACCGAATCTTCAAGTCCTCACTGGTATAGCTATAAATCAAGACACTGAGAGCCTCTTTGCCAAGGCCAAACAAAGATTTCCTAATTTGAAAAAGTTAGGATTACATTCTTCAAGCTGGGTGGAGTCAACGTTATTGTCAAACCTCCATCCCTTAGATCATCTGAAAACTTTGAAAATTAAAGGACCTTTTGATCTTCCAAGTCCAAAATCATTCCAGTTGACTCTCTCCAAGATAACCTTACTTTGCATGAACATTTCTCCAAATGTCGTGACAGCGTTGGGTAGCCTTCCTAAACTTGAAATACTGAAAATAAGAGGAGTCAATCCGGTACAGATGGACCTCAATTACGATGGGAGCAGTTTTCCTCAACTGGAGGTCTTTAAAATGGAAAATTTGGAGATTGAACATTGGAACATGGAAAGAGGTGCAATGCCAAGCCTTCAGCACTTGGTCATCGACAATTGTAAGTATTTGGTTACGCTCCCTGACGAACTATGGTGCTTGACTTACTTGCAGGATGTGGAAGTTTTATATCCCTCTGAAACTTTGGCATGGAAGCTTCGGCAGTTGCAAATGAAGAGCGGGTGTAAGCTCGAAGTTTATCCTCCCCTGAGTGCAAGCCAATAAATGGACGCTTCATCTGCTGCTGTGTTTCCATGGCTTCGGGGTTGAGGGGTTCCTATATGTTCTTTTCATTTGTCCATGGCTTCAATATGATGTATGATATACTTGTTACCCTTTTTTAGTTTCCAATTTTCAAGCCTTTACTTCCAATAATTTGTCATGTTCCGGGTAATGTATACATAACTGTTTGCACTGATGTGTATATTGTTTGAGTAATAAGTTGTTGTACTATAATGCTAGTTTGGTCTGTGTTTGTGTACCAAAATGGCTTATCAAAAGCTTTGGCTTTTGTTGGGTTATAGATTGACCAAGTTAATTATCCAAGTTGGTTAATTAGTTTGAATTACATGCAAATTCAGTTATGACACAATCAAATCACCAAACTAAATAGAGTATAGCGAAAAATAAGTTTGACATGGCAATTTGATCACGATAGGAAAAACCCTTGCAGTAAAAACCTCACCGAGTGAATAATCTATTGATCTATATAAGAAGTTTAGTTCCAATCTCCCAATTACACTTGATCTTGTAGAAAACTTCTTCTTCGCACGAATCTCTTAGATGTGACTAACTCGGCAACAACCATTTTGATTGTGTAGCTTTGTGGAGTTCTTAAATCCATGCTTAGATGAACCAGAAGTAGCTTAGTACAAAACCCAAAGTGCACAAACATTGCAGCAACAACTGGTATGCGTGTCTCTTTGTCTCTATAATGACAACTATAAAATGTAAAATTTTGATTCTAAATGATTCGAACCCCCAAATTATTATATGTTGTGTAGTAAACCTCTTAGTGTGCCATGAGATATAAGCAAAAATATTCAGACGGACTGAAACATTGGCAGCCATTTAAAATTTCATAACTTTGTTGTTTTAACATTTTCTTTACCATGATCGGTAAAGGGTACGCTTCTTTTTTTTTATACTCTCAGACCAAAAGTTAGCTTTAGTACCACGTGCAACGGAAACAGAGTAAACAGCAAATATTGTAGTTCATTTAGAAACGTTACCTACTGATTTGAGACCAAAATAATAGTAATAAATACATATACGCACCAATATATGACCAGTTTATGTTTGAAATGTCCAAGTGGCTTATGTTTTGATCTTTAAAACACAATATGTTTGGTGTTTGCAAATATTTGTATGATTGAAATACAAGGAAATTGCTTGGTGTTTTATGAATATCATGAGATGTTGTGGCATTTTCCAATCCTATGGAATTAATTTTAGTTCTTAAAATTATTTATTTCCATGATTATTTCTTAGTGAATAATTGTATAGACACAGCGTTAAATATTACAACAAAACAATTTTGTGAAAATAATAACATGCCTATATGAATTGTTCCCATGTGTGTTTAAGTTGTGGAAGCATGCCAAGTTTAAAATATAAATTTTGTGCTTTTGGGAATCTATTATCACATGCGATGACAAGAGTGAAATAATTCATGGTGCATTGATGTTTGAGATTAATTCAAATTTTCTGGAATTAATCCCTTATGTAATCTATAATTATGCACTTCATCACATGTTGTGTGATTATTATATTGTTACACATGTGTGCTTTGGAAAGAATAATGATAGCATGCTAGACTGTAACACATGCATGCTTGAATAAGAACTAGACATGGCAATACAGGTCAGAATTTTCTGACCCGACCCGACCCGACAAATACCTAATCCGAATCCGATTTTTTGACCCGAAACAAAAACGGGTAGACCAGTGACCCGGCCCAATTTTCTTACGGGTCAACCCGATCCGTCCCAACCCAACCCGAATAACCCGTGACCCGATCCGTTAAAAAATCGCTATTTTTTTTTTTTAAATTATGTCCCGATACTATGCGCATAAAGCACAAAGTACCAAAAGTAGTAATAATATATTCAATGTTTATCACAAAGAGCACTCCCATCAGGTGTGCCAAATGTGCCAAATATTTGGCATATTTGACACACCAAACACAAAAACAAGCCCTCATCTGCCGTTCTAAATCTCAAAAAATTTGGAACATGTCTACAATACCGTCTCAAATATGAGACAGGACGGACAACAATGCCATACACTGTTTGGCTTTATTTAATTCGTTTCTCTCTCTCTCTCTCTCTCTCTCTCTCTGTCTCTGTGTCCGGCATTCTCGTCAAAGTTTTGTCTTGCCACGCCGATCTCACCACGTCGAGAGACAAAGATCGCCTGTGCTCACCACCGATCACCGACCCACTTTGCGATGAAGAGGAACTCTAGTGTGAAGGACACAATGGTCGGAAGTGAAAACTTCCATCAGCGACGGCGATGGAGACAGTTGTCCTAATGATTCCCTTAGCAATGTCGAACAGAACACCTTCCACCATTTCTTGAAGTAGAGAGAATTTGAATGAATGCTAAAGCTATCTTTGTGAGAACAGAGAACCGAGAGCAGAAGGATCTGTGACCTGTGATAAGGGATGGGAATATGCTGTTTGACTGTTTGAGTGCTTCGATGACAATGAGCTCTTAATTAGTATAATAACACGTAGTAATGGAATACAACGATGCGAACCAAAAAAATATACATATTTTCCCAACTTGCATCAATAATCAAAATCAGACAAAACACCAATGGCAATGGCAATGGCCCACTGCACCGAAAGCAAACCGCGTTCATACTAGGTTGGTCCACTTATTAGAGTTGATTCAGGAAGGGCTTGCGAAAGCCTAGTCCAAAAACTTCTGTTGATGGGCTTTGAGTGCGGCCCATGACTTAAAAAAAAAAAATTTGCTGATGGGATTATACATAACAGCCTTTTTCACATCATGTAGCTTTCTTCTTTGGCAAAAAAGATTGCACCTGAGATTTCCACACTTCTTTTTTTTTTTTTTTTTTTTTTTTTTTTTTTTTTTTTTCTTCTTTCATATTTGAACTTAAAATGGCTGGCATTATTCACCCTCACTTGTCTTTGAGAATAAAAATATAATTTCATAAGGATAGTGATAGGATTTAGGAAGAAAAAAATCTTCCGATAATTTATATATTCATTGTGTCTTTTTTGGCCTATTATGAATATGTATAATGCAATGTTGTATTTGTTTATTTAGTACATTCAATTGCTAAAGCTCTTCAATTCTAGTTCTTGGTTTCTTTTGGCTCTATGTTTTATTTGAAGGAGCAATTAACCCTATTCACAAGAATTAAAAGTTGAATTTATAGAATTCTTAGCGTTTCATGTGAGAATTTATCATTGACATTTTTTGATGCATGACTACCTAGTATGTTGGCATTTTTCTAAGGTCTTCCCTGCTTGAATCTATCTCATCCATCTTTTAAGTATCATACCGTAAGAATCCCTATAATGGACTCATTTTTCAAGATACAAGATGTAATAGTATAAAACCATTGGTTAATTTCGTTTTAAGCCATAGGTGTCCTTCACATTTAACGGTAGAAATGAATAAGTTATTATAATTTCTTAATGATGGTTCCAAAACTAGCTTCTTCTTTTTTTTTTTTTTGAGGGGTTTAGGGTTTTGGTTTTAGAAACTAGCTCTTCTTAATAATAATAAAAATTCTTTAAAATACTTAAGAAAAATTTAACGCATCAAACACTTAATTTTTTTTTAATTTCATAGTACAAGAATTATTTATTTGGATCTTGAAATTCTAGAATAGATTTTTTGAAAAGAAAATTCTAGATTAGATGATGCTGCCATTTATTTAATAAGATTGATTATTCCATAATAAAAATAACTGCACAAAATTCTAGATTAGATGATGTTGCCATTTTGTTTAATATGATATCAAAGTAGTAGTAAAGATTGATTCATTCCATAATAAAAATAATTGCACAAAATTGCAATCGTTCGATTGACTGGAGGGTTTACTTTGCCTTTTTAAGACCAATTGTTTAGTGCACTTCGGAGCATGTCACAATGCTTACATTTCAATGCCTTTGTAATAGTTACTTTGTTGGTTTTTTTTTTTTTTTTTTTTTTTTTTGGGGGTGATTTATCTATTGGAGATCAAGGATATTTTTGAGCTATGGCAGTGTTGGAAGAAGCAATGAAAGCATGACTAGTGCATGATAAAATTAGGTAGGATTGGATGTCACAAGCAAGCTTCTCCAATGCAGTCGAAATATTCAACAAAATGTTAGATATATTGGTGGTAGCTAATATGTTTTTTCACAGCTAAAAACTGGTATATTAGATATCGCACGAAAATTAATCTCACTTGAGGGCCATTGAAGAGTGAAGACTTGAAGTGCAGTATTTGTGTAAAAGATATAGCAAATTGGTTGTGGAAATCAATGCTCTTGCTGCTTCTATTGTTTTACTACTACGTGTAGGTACAAAGTCATACATTTTTAAGAAGAGAAGCTAAAAACTAGTGGTTCCTTGTACCTTCATATGTCATGATAAATTGAGGTGGATTAATGGTACCGCAAACCTGGTCCATGAATTGTTCTAACTCTTGTTTTATTTCTACCCTCTCTTAGGTACAAGTTTTTTTTTTTTTTTTTTTTTTAAGAGAGTTTCAATTTATGACGTCCACTCATGATGATAACTCTTTATCATTAGACTAAGACACCAATCAGTTTTTGGTATAGGCGGGAATTGAACTCTAGATCTTTTATTCAACCATCAAAAAACTTTATAAGTTGAACTAACTTGAATTCACCTCTTTGGTACAAGTTTGTCCAACCGGAGAATGTTGTGGTCCAAATCCCCTAACTCATTCCTAAAAGGAATTGAGGCCCCAATAGAATAGAGAGAATGCCGGCCCAAGAAGTGTAGAAAGGAAAACAAAAATGAAGGACAGACAAGGATTGTATTGTGATGATTATATCTATATAAAATATTTTAAAGTCTTTTTTTTTTAAATATATCTAAAATTTGAATTGTAATATATATATATATTATTGCTACACTCATGTTGAGCAACTTCAGTATAGCATTTCGGTCCACTTCGGTCCATTTCTATCCACTTTGGTCTAATTCGATCAACTTCGGTCCAATTCGAAGAATGAGAAATTTGAAAAAAATATTTAGTTGTACAAAAAAAAAAAAGGAAAATATAAAGCATAATAATAATAGTTAAAAGAAAATGGACCGCTTCAAAAAAAATATTAATATCAATCAAAAACATCCAAAATGATGGTTGAATATTTAGTGTACATAAGCCGAGGCCCTCTCTCCACTCTTAACATTAAATGAAAGTAAAACCATAGATCTCATTCTTCTAGAGATTATGGTGGCTTGCCCCATTGAAAGCTGTCATGAAAGGAGAAGCATGGAGAGGAGTATCTGCTTAGGTTGTGTGCCAAGTGTGCACATAAATGTTTGTTGCTATTGGCAATCTATTTGGGTTTACTCATAATTTTTGCGGTATGTCCCTAAACCTTATATATTTATTGATTATTGGTGTTCTACTATCATGCCTTTAATTTTTACAGTAGGACCTTACCAATATTTTCCATATCCATTAGAAACTTTTAAAGTATTCTTGGGTTTAACCAAAACCCACACTTGCGTACCTGCAAGTCTCACTTTCAAATGCATTACTCATTAGTAAACCTTTTTGGAAATTTGTTAAAGCAGTACAAGAAACGAAGATTAAAGACAGATGTAGACAAACAGCGTGTTGTTTTTTCCACAAAAATTAAGGCTCTCTCAGCAACATGTCGTCCTAGTCTAACGGAAAATCTCTCATTACTAAACGACATGACGTTTTAGAACTTGTTTTTTCTACAACTTGTGACTTTATATTGGAGGAACATACACAATGTTAATAACGTGTTGGGTCAGGTGAGGTGAGTTCCATGAGTCCTTACCAAAAACCTCCTTTTTAGTCCAGCAAAAATAAATAAATAGCACATTGGATTAGTATATTGTAGTATTGTTGAATATGCATGTCCTATCAATGGACGCAAAAGAAACGGAAAATGTGGCTTTGTAGCCCATTGCCATTACTTTTGCTTGGATCTTTATCTTTATTCCTGGAGATGGACTGGGCCAACTTAGATGTTTTCCTACTCATCAATATAGATGCTTATCTAGCAAAGATCTTACCCATCTTTTTTAAGGATGAGTTTAATTTTGTGTACGGTTAGTACAGTTTTTATTATATTGAAAGAAAGTGTAGGATTTATTCTGTTTAAAATAGAAATAGAATAAAAATAGAATAAATTTTTAAAGAATTGTACCAAACCAAATGAACAAAATAAGTTGGGCAAAAAGTAAAACCAAATGGAGTCCCAAATAAATAGATTTCTTGAAGTGACTGTGTCATACACACTTTTCTCATAGACAAGGATGTAGGATTTCCCTGCCAAAAATATAAGTGTTCTTAGGTGTAGCAAAATTGGACACAACTTGCGAACCCGACACAACATGACACGAAATTAACAAGTTATGGATTGAGGCTCAATGGGTTTGTGTTATATTCGGGTTGACACGACTGACCCATTTAATAAATTAGTTGAGTTAGTGTTCAATATATAGAACTCGTTTGACCTGTTTAAATAATGACATTTTACCAATATACCTGTCAAACCCTAGATATATAAATTATTAGTTGTTGTGAATTATTTTCTTTGACATATTGTGATTGATTATTTGTGATATTGAGATATGCTTTAATTTTGAATGACTATTTGTAATGCAATTACTCGCTAGTTTTGAATTTTATATTAAAAGTATTTATTTGTTTGTTTTTTCATAATTTTTTTTTCATTTTGATAAAATTTGATAAACAGGTCGGCACGACTGACCCATTTAATAAATAAGTCGTGTTAGGGTTGAGAAATCTTAACCCATTTAATAAACATGTGGGGTTAGTGTTGATTTATACAATCGGATACTCATGAGTTGACACGACACGAACCCGACATACAAATACAAATTGCCACCCCTAAGTGTTCTGTGTATTATCATTGCAATATGTATTTTTCATAGTTTTTAGTGCAAAAACTGCAAATATCAAATTTTCATTAAATTTCATTATGTTAATTTACTAAAGAAAAAAAAAATATATATATATATATATATATATTGGAATGACCAACGAAAGGCTTTTTTTTTTTTTTTTTTTTCGGGTGACAAACATACATCAACGAAAGGCATTGAATCATCAATTAGCAAAAAGCATTACAATAAGTACCATGACCATAATGTATTGAAACATTTTGCTATTTGTACACACAAATTATAGATACACGTATATAAATAATATTAATGGATGGGTATAAATGAAGCATGTTTGTGATGATTTATCTTGACTCTTGTCCAATATTTGTGTAACGTCCCAAAAATCATAAACAATAGAAGTCTATTTAATCTGAATAATCCATAAAAATATTAAATAAAAGAAACCAGCACCTAAAATCTCATCACAAATGTTAGAGCTCTAATCTACCAAAGGCAAAACATCTTCAAAATAATTCTCCAAAACAAAGTTTAATGCTATAAAAATAATAATAAAATCCTTAGTTCCACAAAATAGTTCATAACTGCTATCTCCCAAGAATCTCTACTCCAATAATCTCTCTAATGTATCTGTAAAGAAAAATAAATGGGGTGAGATAACTCAATAAGTGGAATTCACTAACATTGGGGTGTGAGAACAAACCTTTCAAATAAATAATTCTTACAACCAATTCATAACTTGTAACTCATCATCATTTTATCATCAAATATTTCATATAACAAATATATCTTTATAGTGTGAGCCATCATAATATATATATATATATATATATATTTATATCAATATCATCATATAAAGAATTTTCTAAGCTTTTCTCGTGGTCAACGTTTACGCCCCGTTGACAGGGTTGTGTTGTCCCCTTTTTGGGACTAAAACCTCCTTTTCATCCCCTTTCTTAAGGATGGTTCCTTTGGAACCTAAAGGTTAAAACTCTCTTAAAAAAAAAGGATAAAGTGTGAAATGAATTATTTATGTAAGTTGCAGGATTCGGTGCTATGTGTTAAGTCCATGCTTATTGATAATTTATGACAACTTCTCTACTAATTTACCTTCAAACAATACAAAAAGGCACCAATTTGTGATCCATGTTGTGGTTTTCATTAAATTTGCACTGAATTTCTAACCCAGAAGCTTTAATTTTGAGTGTCTTTGTGACTAGTTTGCCATCTCATGACTCATGAGTTTTGGTTTTTTTTTTTTTTTTTTTTTTTTTTTTTTAAATAGGCTGATTAACCATAAATTTGCATTTCTTATGGTTTTTATTATTATTATTATTTGACTTATGATTCATTTGCAAGAGTTTGTAGCATAATACTACTATTTTTTTTTTTTTTGGTTCCTCTCTAAACATTTAAAAATATATTAATTGATTAATTAGTAACATGAAAACAATAAAATACCAAATATATCAACTAATAGATGATCTACAGTAACATTAATATAATTTAGGTCTTAATACATCCACTTGGCTCAAACTCTACTAATTAAAATTACAATTACAATGACTCAATTTCAACACAGTTATACTCAAGTAACTACGAGACTGTTTGGATAAGCTATTTCAAAAGGTATGATTTAAAAATGTGCATTTTGAAAACACCATTTTAAAAACCACATATAAACGTTTGGTAAAAATGTGACAATATGCGTTTTTTATTTTTAAAGTCACATTAAGCGTTTGGATAAGCTATTTTAAAGATAGCTGTTTTGGATGTAAATTCCAAAAAAGGACTTAACTATTTTGTTAAGATTATTTTGTCATTTTTCCTGTAATCACTGTTTTCTTCAAACTCATCTGCTATTCAACAAGAAAAAACTAATCCCATCCAATCCAAATGGTTTTGTTCAACCCCATTTTTTTTTTTTTTTTTTTTTTAATTTCACAACCAGTAAAGAAACAGCAGCCACACCAAACATCCAACCAAAATTTTATTCTAGTACCATCAGCTACCTCAAATTTAATGAAGAAAACTGTCCATCCTCTCTAAATATACTTCCATAAGCAAACCCCATACGGCCCATTAATAGACTTGGAACACCACCCACCTCCCACTGAACCATACGTTTGGTACAGAGACTTGGTATACCAACAGAAAACTACAAGAATAAATAAAAAGACATTTAACTGTCACAGTTTTGAAGCACACTAAAAGAATACCATAGTGACAACAGCCTTGAAGACATTAGGCACTATTACCATCCCATCTAATGTGCTTCTCATATGTGTGATACAACTATTCCACTAGGGCCATGTCGTTGTTTTGATTTTTAATAACTAACTTTTAGACATAAAAGTTTAGGATCCAAACAATGGTGACCATCTCACCAATGCATAATGCCAGTATCCGATTTAAAGAAAAATTTTAAATTTAACTCTCTCATGATAGAAACACAGAATTTATGCCATCTATAAAGCATCCACAAGTAGAGAGGATATGACCAGCTGTAACGTAAACTGACACCACCAAATCATTAAATCTGTCTATTGCTTTCAAAAACCTGCATAAGAATGTAAGGAGATTGTTAGGAGGTACATTGATGACAAAAATAGGTGCAACACAAGAATAATAGAGCAAAAGCATAGTTTTTATCACATTGACATATTTATATCATGAGGAACAGAACTCACATGGCACTAGTAGTCCATGCAAGGTCCTGAGCAGCATCTTCTCTCTGTTATGTAATATGAACTGATGCAGCTGAGCAGCAGCATCTTTCTGTTACCAAGAAATACAACACCAACAACAAATAGCTTTAAAAGGGCCATAATATACAACTCAAATAGTAAGCTCCAATAAAAATATTAAAAACAATTAAATAATAAATAAATAAATAAACCAAAAGCGAATCAAATTAATCATGATGATTACACAATGCATCAAATAAGATAAAAAAAAACTCAATCACAAGTCAACATAATAAGCAAGCTTTCATCATACAGAGCATGATACTGATCAATTAATGCAGGATAGGTTCAAAAAGTCATTAGAGACAACTACCAGTGTTACACAGATAACACCACAATAAAAAAATCACATTTCAGAAACTAATAAATAGGAAGTATCAAGAACTTACAGTTCGTTCATAAGAAGGAACATGACCAGCAAACACCACATCTACTTTTTACTTCACAAACCACGCCTCATACATTACTCTCATGGATTCACCTTCCAGAAAATGATAGTTGCAGCTGTTATACCAAGGGGAATTCATTAGAACAACCAACCAAGGTGTCTCGGTCCGGTTAACTTTTGGTAGTTCCTCTTCAAGCCATTTGTATCGAGGGGTATGTTTACCTGAAAAAATGGTAATGTCAAGTAGATTTATTATTTTTACTTTTGTTGCATGAAATCCCCAATTTAATTGGGACGAAGCCTTAGTTGAGTTGAGCTGAACTACATTGCATTTGGCAAAATGAGACACTAACACATGCCATGCTAGCTTAAACAAAACAGTATGGTATCAATCTTGTCATTTAACTTAACCACATAAATTAGGAAGTCTTGATCATTACGTCCCGTCATCCCCTGTAAAAACTTTTTATTTTTGTTTCTTATAGCATTTTGGGGCAAAACCCCATCATTGAGGATGTAGTCCTAAGTAGTCCTAAAAAACTGATATACAATGTCAGTGAAAGATACTTGTAATGTTATAAACATTGTATATGATTGTCATTATGGAAACCAAAATCAAACAAGATCCCACATTGATAACTGAGGGGCCAATATATATATATATATATACATAGTCAGTTAGTTAGTTAGTTAGAAAAGTTTGCCAACATTTGATCCCATGGTCATGACGTTTTTCTTTGTGTCTATATCAATTATTCATTATTTTTTTTGATAGGTAATCAGAGAACTGTTATTAATTAGAAAAAATGAAAAGTACAAATTGTTCATGATGATGAACAACAAGAAACAGATACAACAAACAGCAAAACATAAGATAGGGAAATCAGAAAGATAATCTAAGCGAAAACATAAACTCTGAAAGAGACGAAGAGTCAACAAAGCCCTAGCAACAAGACCACTCAAAAAGACTGCGCTAGCATAAAACCTTTAACTCATCCAACATCTTCTCTATGTTCTCAAAGGAGCGACGATTTCGTTCCAACCAAACAATCCACATTAAGCACCTTGGAATCAAATTCCAAATATTCGAGTTATGCTTCCCAAGCAACTGATGCCAGCAAGATAACAATCCCGCCACCGATCTTGGCAATATGCCAACTGAAGCATTAGAGGCTATTCAAGAGAGGAAGGACAGAATTGACCTTGTTCTGCTAGACGTCCATATGCCCCTTTTTTATGGCAAAAAACCAAGATTGAAACATATGAATAATAATATGACCAAGAGGCATGAGCAATTATGCTTACAAGACAAAGCCCAGCATAATTTCCCTGCCCACCACTTATAAACAACCACAATCCAGAATTTCCAGCAAATTGTTTGTTTCAATAAATAGTAGTCTTGCTCTTTTCCCTTTTGTTATCAGAACTATGCCCACTACAAGCACACAGAGATAGACACATCTAACCCTCAACTCCCCAGCAACACACATAAGTAGATTCCAAAATCTGTCAAACTCAGAAGGGCACCTTGCATAGAGAGGACACATAAACACTATACTAGAAGTGCATTTACAATACCCATTAAGCTTTTTATTACTAAAGAATGTTAAAGCCCATAAACACAATCCTAATTCTTGAATGAGAAAAATAATAAAGAAAACTCCCATATCCATTTATTCCCAACCCACCAAAAAAAAAAAAAAAACCACGGGGGTCTAATTCCAATGATATCTATGTGTCTACAACTATAAAGCAATAATTATAATCAAAACCCAAAATGGGCAGGTCTCAAAAGCAGCCAAAAACCCAAATAAATTCACAACCCATTTAGAAACAAAAACAGCAGCAGCAACAAATCCCTCAGCCAAAATAAGTTCCAAAATTTTGCTTTCAAATTCAAACAATCATGTAACCCACGGTACCCACCATCCAAAAAGCCCAAATCTATAACATAAATTCAGCAGAAGAGGAACAGAGAATTGTCAAGGCAAGTGAGATGAAGAACGAAGACCATAAACAAAGCAGAAGTAGGAACAGAGAATAGAGAGCCCATGGAGATTGAGAGAATAGAGTAGCAGATATACACGGAGGAGTATAGACTGACTGAGAAAATAGAGGAGGAGATATACATGGGGAAGGGATAAAGCTGGTATTTCTTATCGTATTGGCACTATTTTGATTTTCCAAAGAAAAAAAATAGCGGTAACTCAATCTACGTTTAAAAAAGCAGAGCTTCACAGTGTTTTGTAAACGTGAAAAATCTGGATTTTGAAAATGCAAATGTGCTGATTTTGTGAAGCCAAACGGTTTACAAAATTACGTTTTGTCTAAAACGCGCGTTAAGGCTTTGTGAACAGCCTATCCAAACGGGCTGTACATCAGCAACATCTCCACTAGTCTAAAGTGGCAATAACAGCTCCACACAGCAGCAGTAACAGCTCCAAAATTCACACAGCAGCAATAGTATCTCCACAATAGGTAACTCTTTATGATGATCTTAACAATTACACAATGTTTTATGACTTTCTTAATTTGTTACACTTGTTTGCTGCGTATCTTTATTTACACAATGTTAGTTGTCTTTTTTAAATGAATGTGCATAACTGAAAAATCATCACATCTATGGGGTTCTAATTAGAAAGGTGCTATAGTCCACAGCTTGGAAGGTGTTTGTGTTTTATATATGTAATTTTTTAAGCATGGGACTTATGGGAAAGGCTGAGTATAGAATTTATTTGACAAATTTACTTGTAGCCAAAATAGTTTAAACAAAAGAGGGTCATGCGGATTGGAAAGTTCCAATAGAGAATGCTGTGGATCATTATTTGGGTTTGGGCTAAGGCTAACACCAGATATTTGTGGTAGCTCAAATCTCAAAGCCTCAAAACCTCGTCCTTCCTGGAGAATGTTGTGGCCCAAATATGAACTCAAGCCTAAAGGAATTGTGCAAGAGAAAATAAAAATGAAGTGCACGGGTTTATGATGTTGATGTCATTGAGAACGGTGAATGATATCATGATTTCAAAGCCTAAGGCATCATTGTCACCAATTTGTTGCCTTTGATTGGGGTAGGTGAAGTGACCCACTATACGTTTTCCAAAGTCTTGTTTTAAGTTGTCATTGGAGAACTTCTGCAATCTTCTATTTCTTTACACAAGTTATCTTATCTCAGGTCAGTACTACTAGCAACTATGACTAAAGAAAGAAAAGGTGCTTTAGTAGATTTCATCATGTGCATTTAGAGAAATGAAGTTTTAGTTACTTTTCTTGCATCCTGCTGCAATCATAGAATGCCACATCTAGTAAGATACCAATTCTTGAGATATTCTTAAGAGTACATATCAATTCGATGTGGAATGTTGTCAACAAGTAATAATTCAAAAGTAGTGCTAAACTTGGTGATTGTAATAATAAAAGTAGTGACAACCGAGGACAAAGCAGATGATATGATAGAGTCCACTACCACCTAGCTCTTTTTAAATAGCCTAAGCATAAATTGAGTTTGGACCCCCTCTTTCTGTATGTGTAAACAAAATGGCAATAGCCCTACACCCAAGCAGTTTGATACTTCCATTCCTATTAGTGCTAATGTCAGTTATTGTTAGCTATACAATGGCAGATGCAGCCAAAGACAGAGAAGAGTGTGCACAGCAACTAGTAGGACTGGCTACATGTCTGCCTTATGTTGGAGGTCAATCAAAAGCTCCTACACCAGACTGTTGCGCTGGTCTTAAGCAAGTCCTAATGGACAACAAGAAGTGCTTGTGTGTCATCATCAGAGATCATAATGATCCAGAATTGGGACTACAAATTAATGTTACATTTGCTTTGGGTCTACCTTCTGTTTGCCATGCCCCTGCTTATGTCTCCCGGTGTCCTAGTATGCATTCAGCTATAAGAGTTGTTTTGTTCTAGCTAATTGTTTTTTATGAAATTCAATGTAAGAAGTGAATGGTGAGTGCTATAGACCTGTTTTGGTTTTACACTTCTTTAAAAAGGAGGACAAATATCACTAGAAGTGGCTAATATTTGACACACTGATTTGATTTGTTTGCATGGTCATGGATGCAGCTCTTCTACACTTGGATCCTAATTCACCAGAAGCTCAAGTTTTCTACCAATTGGAAAGGAGTTCTAATCAAAGTGATGTTAGTCCTGCTCCTGGTCCTAGCGGTAATGTAACCAGCATACATGAGTCTTCTTTTTAATTTCAATTTCTTTTGATATTGTAGAAAACTACTTAAATTTGTGGGTAATTTCTCTGGCTATAGGTGGAGGGAGTTCCACGAGTGCCAAAAGTGAGGGGAGTAGTGGTCAGGACAAGAATGAAAGTTGTTAAGGTCCAAAGAGATGGTTTGGAATTGATATTGTTATTGGTGGAGCCTTAACATGGTGTTTCATTGCTTCACACTTGTTCATATAGGTACTTGGACTGTCACTCTTTAGTAACTTTGGCCTTTGACTACTGTTTTGTAATTGTTATCCTCATGTTATGTTCATTTTATTTGTTAATACTCCCTGCCTCTATTTATGCCATTCTAATAATGAAACCTTCTAACTCACCTTTGTCTCTGCTTTTCCACAAGGGGTGTCTTTTGAAATATGCCTTCCTTATAAATTTTCTGAAAAAAAAAAAGAAAAAAAAAAAAAAGAGTAGAAGGATAAAGTATATGTATCTAGTAAGAGAATAAAAAAGTAACAAATAAAATTGAACTTTAATCACTATCCTTGAAGTAAACCTGTAAGGATGTTGCAAAAACAAAAAGTAACTTTCTCAATTGTCTGCAAGAGAAATTTCTCAAATTTTTGTAGATACCATACATCTTATCCTTGATTAGATTGTGGGGAAAAAGATACTTCCATGAGGATTTTGAGAAAATTCTGAAGATACCATTTTTTTTCCCTTGAGCTTTCAAGGTATTCATTTAGTTAGAATGATATTTAACTTGTTCTTGTTCTGCATCACACTATCACTTTTTTTTTCTTTTTTTTTTTGATAGATAATGTAAAAATATTATTAATAATAATAAAAAGTGCCAAACCGAGTACATTGGGGATGTATTATGGGGACACAAATCAAGAACCAAATAATTATTTATGTATATAATCTTATCAATAGAATGAAACTTCTGTACACATATACTCAATTCCAGGATTTACTCATTCAAGGATCCTACCTAAGAACACAAAATAACATTAATAAAAATAAAAATAAATGAAAAACATATACATATTCAAATATCCAATCTGTGGCAAGACCATATTTACAAATTTTATTGGAACCTGAACTGTTAGAAATATAATTACCTGATATTTTACAGATTTCCTTTCTCGAAATGTCTATAACTTCATGGTATGGTAAGCAACCTTGAGAAATTAGTGCAAACACCTTATGGTATGGTAAGCAACCTTGAGAAATTGATGCAAAGATGAAATCAAATGTCTTGTTTATGATTTTACAACATCCACCGAACAATCCTTTTGTTCCGGGAACTCATCAAGTTAAGAAGTCCAATAATCACTTGAGAAAGCCACATATTGTTGTGGAAAGCTGGCTATACAAATGTACATGGTAAAAGCCTGAAACACCAGCATTAAAATGATACATCAGGTTCTATTGTTACTATCAGTAGAAAACATAGCTCCCAAAAAAAAAAAAAAAAAAAAAAAAATTGTCTTCACTGCAATATTTAGTCTGTAATGACAATAACAATAATTAATAGGTGCTTGATCTCTATATAAAGTATAGTTGGTGTTATAAAACATGTCAGAGATAGAATTTTCTTTTAGCTCAAACCAACCAGCAATATTAAATCAACAACTTAGTTATTTTGTTGTTTTGGTAACATATAGTAACATTTCCCTTGTAAATATCAAGCTACTTTTCAAAATAAAACCATGATGCTTGAAAATTATATTTTATTATAAAGCATGACCCATAGTTATTTAATTTTAGATAACAAATTGTGATACATGGTATTATCCGTAGACACAACAGAAAATTGTAAGCTTATATATAAAAAGGAATTGAAGCAAAGGGAATGCTTGTACAATAAGGTGATTCCTACAGCATGGTTACCAGAATCAATTCCCCAAAAAATATTACCTTGTGCCAATTTTGACTCTTTTTACACAACGGGAAAAAAAGCACATCATATACATCCCGATTGAAAATACAAAGATGGAATTTATTCAAATGTAAGAAATTAGATGAAAGAAAATTTCACATTATTTTTTGCTTAACATGCAAAGATATAAGTTAAAGAATCAGAATATTATGGGCAGATAAAGGTTCAAAGGAAAAGAAAAGAAAGGTAATATCTTTATTACTTATCAAAAAAAAAAAAAAAAAACAAAAAAGAAAGGTGATAGTACCCGTGAGTGAATTATTGAGTTGTTGAACAGTTGCAGCACCCAAAAGCTTTAATTAAGTCCCACTTCTTACGAGTAGGTTTCTTTGGTTCTTCATTTGAAATTTCATCATCTGAAATGAAAAACATAAAGATTCAAATATCCAATCTGTGCCAAGACCATATTTACAAATTTATTTGGAACTCAAACTGTTGGAAATGAAATTACCTGATATTTTACAGGTTTCCTATCTCAAAATGTGTCTATAACTTCATGGTATGGTAAGCAACATTGAGAAATTAAAGCTAAGATGAAATCATATATCTTGTTTATGATTTTACAACATTCACCAAACAATCTTTTTCTTCACGGAACTCATCATGTTAAGAAGTCTCTAAGTGCCAACGGTCTTCATTTATGAGAACCTATTAGATCATCGTTTAAGAAATAAATTTAGAGAATAAGTGAGAAAGTAACAAATTTTCTACCAATCCATGCTTATTGCCAAAAAAATGAAGAAGAGAAAGATAAATTAAAAAGAGAAGGTAGAAAGTAATACTTTTTCTACCATATTTGTGAGTGCCAGGAGGGGGGCAGTCCAACACAAAGCTGGGTTGGATTTCAGCTGAAATGGAGTTGATAAGGCACCTTTGTAGTCCTTGACAGTTCTCCTAGCAGTTTCCCATATTTGGATGGGAAGTGATGATTTTGACTCATGTACCATTTGATTCCGGTTGTACAAAATAGGCCAAGCTGTGACAAAAAAAGTTTCCAAGTATTGAGTGGTGCCATTAGTGATGAACTGAAGTGCTAGATCAGTAAAATCCCCAGACTTTGTCTCCTAATCCACTGGACAGTTTAGCCAATTGCTCCACACCTCTTTGGGAGTGTCACAGTGTATGAGGGCATGCAGAGTACTTTCAAGGCACAAGTCACACACAGGGCAAATACCATCTGTGCTTACTCCTCTGGTTCTTAGGAAATGCATAGTGGGGAGCGCATTCATGCAGGCACACCAGGCGAAGATTCTGATCTTTGCTGGGATGTTGGAAGTGCCACATCCTTTTCCAGAGAGGGGAGCGAGGATTATCTCTTGAGCTTTCACCCTCATTAAATAGATGAATGATTGGAAGTGCTACATAGTAAGTGCTTTTGACAGAGAATTCACCTTTCTTGTTTCCAATCCATATGATTTGATCATCTGGAAGGGAGTAGCTGAGAGGGATGTTTAGAATGATGTCTGCTTCAAAGGTAGGAAGGTTCTTCAAAAAACATCAACCTTCCAACGCCTTGTGTCTTCATCAATGAGCACCGAGACCATGGGGAAATATCTTCAAATAACAATTCTGATGCATGCATAATAATACTTAGAAACAGATACAAGCATGACAAGCAAAAATTTACAAACTTAATGTACTGGAATACAAACGCAACTGCTCAACCATTACTAATTCAGATACATAGGCTCACCTCTCACAGGAGTCATGAGTATATTTACGTACTTTGACAAAGCAATTATCCATGTATCTCAATGTAAGTATGGAATCAGAAAGCACTACATCACCTTATACATGGGTTATCATTTACTCTACACTTGTTATCATATTAGCACGTGAAATGGAACAAATCAAGAATAGATATTAGTACATAAACTGATAACAAGAAGTCATATGGAATGACAAACAATCTACAAGTAAATCAGGTAAACAAGGGGGAATGACAAAAAGGACTCTAGAGAGAGAAATTAGGATATTGTATGAGTTGCCTCCTTGGATGGTTCACTAAAGGAAGCTATGGATTGTTGTGAGAAACTGCCAACATGAATGTACATGATAAAAGCTTGAAATTGCACACATTAAAATGATGCATCAAGTTCTATAGCTAATATCTCCCGATGCATCAAGTTCTGTTGCTAATATCTCTATAGAAAGGATTGCTTCACAAAACTAATAGTGCTAACTATATTTTTTAGTCTGTCATAGCAACACCAATAATCAAAAGATTTTTGGATCTCTAGTTTTATAATATAGGATAATTAGCGTTATGAAACATACACCAGAGATTTTTTTTCTTTTCTTTTTTCTTTTCCAAGCAACCTATAATTCAAAAATTGATAGAGAGAAAAATATAGTAGTTTTCTGTTTCGATAACATATAGGAATATTTTCCATTTTATTTGAATTTGTCAAATGATTTTAGAAAATTGAGCTGTGTTTTCAAATAAGACCAAGCTACAAGAGAAAATTGCGAGTTATTATTATTATTATTATGATTGTGATTTGAAGATATAACAGCAAGTTAGGTGCTTACATATAAAAAGGATTTGAAACAGCAAAATTCCTATACAATGAGCTAATTCCAGCAACATGGTTGCAAGATTTAATTTTCCCTGCAATATTACCTCTATATCACCTTGAGCCAAATTTTACTGTGTTTAAACAATATTTGAAGCACATCATATACATCATGTCATCAACGCAATTTGAGATACAAAGATGCAATTTATTAGAATGAAGAAAATGTTGAAGGAAAAGTCACATGTTTTTTTATTAAAACGCAAAAGCCATAAATTAAAAATCAAAGATCCTAAGAGCAGATAAAGGGTAAAAAAAAGAAATGAGAAAAATACCAGTGTGATCAGTCAAATAAGCCTTGGTATCCATTCCAACATCCCGTGACCAAAAAGAGAGGAAGTTCATGTTTAAAAGAATCGATCTTACTCGTTTAGGTGAACAGTCTTGCCTTCACCTTGAAAGCCAACTTTTGCCCAGAAAAGAATTTACTTATATAACATAATTGGAATTTTTTATGAAAAATGAAGAAAAAGGGACCAATTTGTGTAAAGACCTTATAGTTTTACTTTGGAACTCAAATCGCTGGAAATAAAATCATTTATTCTCTTCTATTTGATAGCTGTTGTTGTCTAGTATGCAATTTAAAAGCCATTAGAAAGGTTATGAACTCCTGTTCTTGAGAATAGAAGGTGCTAGATTTTATTTTATTGTTGGATAATGAGGCAGAAATTTCATTGAAACCAAGCCGAAAACCAGCAACTCAAATACAACAGCAAGTCTGAAGCAGCAGACAGAGCACTAAGACGATTACAACTCAGGACAACAAAAGAATGACTCTTTACAGCAGCAATACAAATACACCAGCAAGCCTGAACCTATCTGACAGAGCACTAAACAAAAAATTCCAACAAGGTGTTAGATTCATGTGATATTTCACAGGTGCCATATCTCTAATATAACTCCATGGTATGCTAAGCAACCTTAAGAAAGTAATTCGAAGATGAAAAAAATGCCTTCTTTATTAAGTAATGGAACTCTCCAAGCAACCCTTGTTCAACGAAGTCTTACTGGTTGAGAAGTCCAAAAATCATTCACCATAAAATTAAGCTATCCTTAAAAGCAGGTAATACTTTGAATGGTAACACTAAGCTATAGCTTGCATCCATGGTAACCTATCAGACCAAAGTTTGAGAAATAAAAAGGTGAATAAGTTTTCCACCATATTTCAAAAAAGGAAAAAGTTTTTGAGAGGAAACGAGGATCCATAGCTAACCTCAAAACTTGGGAATAACGCTTTGTTGATGATGTTGCCAATCATATTGCCAGGGAAAAAAAAATTTAAAAACTCAAAAATTGAAGCCAAACCTATGAGGAAAGATTTAATGTGGAAGGAATGAGATAATTACCATTATTTTCTCCTTATTTCTGTGTAAAATTCGCATAGTCTAGTTTGGAAAAAAAAAAACATGCACTTTTAAATTCTTGCTTGCTTTAGTATTCAATTCTCCTCGGGTTTTTGCATATAGAACCCAATAAATGATAAACTCATCAACCTGAAACCAAAGAGCAAATTTAAGAGTGAATGAGATTAGTATCTGAGAAATTTGGTTCTGTAGTATACTAACTGTATATTTGGACCTTGTCTTTTTGTTTGATAAAATACTTATATACTGATAAAAAAAAGTACTTGAGATATTTGGAGGGATATGAGAAACCTATATACACACTGGAACTAAATCCTTCCAAAATAAATTTCAATCTCTGGGATGTGAGCAGCTTAATGCACTCACGGCCTATTTCCTCCTGCATTTTTCAAATAAATTCATATTATTTTGGTTCACAGGAATTAAATTCCTCCCCTTCCTCTTCCTTAACCATTCAATAGATAAAGCTAAAATGTCTCAAAAAAAGCACTATGATGCAAACACATCTTGTTTTTTTATAAAAACTGGTGAAACAGCTCCCATATTACTAGGGAAAGTATCATTGGATATTTAGAGGGAAAAAAAGGGACATACAAAAATTAAACCTAGAAACAGAATTAGACAGGAGAAGTAAAAGTTGCAAATATAAAATACTAAAATATACAAAAGCAGTAGTTAAACCATTATGATTTTAGATAAGTAGACTTACCTTTCACAGGAGTCTTGAGGCTATATGCAGACTATATGAAAGCAAACATCCCGGTATCCCAATGTACTTTTGAGATTAAAAGCACTATATCACCTATACATGGGGCCCTATATTTACTCTCCACTTCTTGTCTTGTGCTGATGCATGTGAAATACAGTAAAACAAGAATTGATGTTAGTATCTCAATGTCAAGTATGGAATTAGAATGCACTACATCACCTTATACATGGGTTATCATTTACTCTACAATTATCTAGATACACTTCACATGATATATATTTGATATGTAAATCAAGAATAGATATTACTACATAAACTGACAACAAGAAGTCATACGGAATAACAAACAATCCACAAGTAAATCAGGTCTTAAAGAGGTGAAAGAAGAAACAAGGGGGAAATGACAAAAAAGACTCTAGAGATATAAATTGGGATATTGTATGAGTTGCCTCCTTGGATGGTTCACTAAAGGAAGCTATGGATTGTTGTGAAAAACTGCCAATATAAATGTATATGATCAAAGCTTCAAGCACAAACATTAAAACGATGCATCTAGTTCTGTTGCTAATATCTTTGTAGAGAGAATTGCTTCACAAAAAAAAAAGTGCTAACTATATTATTTAGCCTTTCATAGCAACAACAATAATTAAAAGATTTTTGGACCTCTAGGTTTATAATATATGGTAATTAGTGTTATAGAACATATGCCAGGGGTTTCTTTTTTTTTTTTTTTTTTTTTTCTTTTTCTCTCCCAAGCAACCTATAATATAAAAATTGATTGTGAGAAAAATATGGTAGTTTTATGTTATGATAACATATAGGAACATTTCCCATTTTATTGGAATTTATCAAATGATTTAAAAAATCAACCTTTGTTTTCAAATAAGACCAAACTACTGGACAAAATTGTGAGTCATTTATTAATGTGTGCCCTAAGGGCACACGTTAGTAAAACCCATATTATTATGATTGTGATTTGAAGATATAACAGCAAGTTAGGTGCTTACATATAAAAAGGATTTGAAACAGAGAAATTCCTATACAATGAGCTAATTCCAGTAGCATGGTTGCAAGATTTAATTCTCCTTGCGATATTACCTCGATATCACCTTGAGCCAAATTTTACTCTGTTTAAACAATAGTTGAAGCACATCAAATACATCATTTCATCAACTCAATTTGAGATACAAAGCTGCAATTTATTAGAAAGAAGAAAATGATGAAAGAAAAGTCACAGTTTTTTTTAATTAATATGCAGAAGTTATAAATTAAAATTGAAAGTCCCAAGATCAAGTAAACTGTAAAAAACAGAAATGCGAAAAATACCAGTGAGTTCAGTCAAATCAACCTTGGTATCCATTCCAACATCCCATGACCACAAAGAGAGGAAGTTCATGTTTAAAAGCATTGATCTTTCTCATTTAGGTGAACAGTCTTGCCTTCACCTAGAAAGCCAACTTCTGCCCAGAAAAGAATTTACTTATATAACATAATTGGAAAAAAAAAAATTTGATAAGTAAACATAATTGGAAATTATTTATAAAAAATGAAGAAAAAGGGTCCTATTTGTCCCAGATTCAATTTAAAAGCCATTAGAAAAGTTAGGAACTCCTGTTCTTGAGAATAAAAGGTGCTAGATTTTATTTTATTTTATTATTGGATAATCAGGCAGAAAATTCATTCAAACCAAGCCGAAAACCAGCAACTCAAATACAACAGTAAGTCTGAAGCAGCAGACAGAGCACTAAGACAATTACAAGTTACAACTCAGGACAACAAAAGAATGACACCTTACAACAGCAATACAAATAAACCAGCAAGCCTGAACCTATCAGACAGAGCACTTAACAAAAAATTTCAACAAGGTGTTAGATTCATGTGATATTTCACAGGTGCCATATCTCTAATATAACTCCATGATATGCTAAGTAACCTTAAGAAATTAATCCAAAGATGAAAGAAATGCCTTCTTTATAATGTACCGGAACTCTCCAAGCAACCCTTGTTCAACGAAGTCTTACTAGTTGAGAAGTCCAAAAATCATTCACCATGAAATTAAGCTATCCTTAAAAGTAGGTTATACTTTGAGTGGTAACACCGAGCTATAGCTTTCATCCATGGTAACCTATCAGACCAAATTTTGAGAAATAAAAAGGTGAATAAGTGTTCCACCATATTCCAAAAAAGGAAAAAGTTTTGAGAGGAAATGAGGATCCATAGGTAACCTCAAAACTTGGGAATAACACTTTGCTGTTGATGTTGCCTATCATACTGCCAGAAGAAAAAAAAAAATTAAAAACCTCAAAAATTGAAGCCAAACCTATGAGGAAAGATTTAATGTGGTTAAGGAATGAGATAGTTACCATTATTTTCTCCTTGTTTCTGTGTAAACTTCGCATGGTCGAGTTTGGAAAAAAACATGCACTTTTAAATTCTTGCCTGCTTTAGTATTCATTTCTCCTCAGGTTTTTGCATATAGAGCCCAATAAATGATAAAGTCATCAACCTAAAACCAAAGGGTAAATTTAAGAGTGAACGTGATTAGTATATGAGAAATTTGGTTCTGTAGTATACTAACTGTATATTTGGACCTTGTCTTTTTGTTTGATAAAATACTTACTTATATACTGATAAAAAAAAAGTACTTGAGAAATTTGGAGGGATATGAGAAACCTGTATACACACTGGAGCTAAATCCTTCCAAAATAAATTTCAATCTCTAGGATGTGAGCAGCTTAATGCACTCGTGACCTATTTCCTCCTACATTTTTCAAATAAATTCGTATTATTTTGGTTCATAGGAATTAAATTCCTCCTCTTCCCCTTCCTTTCCCATTCAATAGATAAAGCTAAAATGTCTCAAAAAAAGCACTATGATGCAAACACATCTTGTTTGCTAAACAAACTGGTGAAACAGCTCCCACATTACTAGGGGAAGTATCATTGGATATTTAGAGGGAAAAAAAGGACATACAAAATTATACCTAGAAACAGAATTAGACAGTAGAAGTAAAAGTTGGAAATATAAAATACTAAAATATACAAAAGCAGTACTTAAACCATTACGATTTTAGATAAGTAGGCTTACCTTTCATAGGAGTCTTGAGGCTATATGCAAACTGTATGAAAGCAATCATCTCTGTATCTCAATGTACTTTGAGATCAAAAGCACTACATCACTTACACATGGGGCCCTATATTTATTCTCTACTTCTTGTCTTGTGCTGATGCATGTGAAATACAGTAAAACAAGAATTGATGTTAGTATCTGAAGATGCAAAGATGCGAAAGAAGATGCGAAAGAAATAAGGACAAAGAACACTTGAGAGGGAGGTTAGGATATTGTATATGAGTTACCTCCATTGATGAATCACTTGAGAAAGCCACATATTTTTGTCGAAAGCTGGCTGTATAAATGTACATGATAAAAGCCTGCAGCACTCACATTAAAATGATGCATCAAGTTCTACTGTTACTATCAGTCGAAAAACTAGTTTAAAAAAAAAAAAAAAAAAAAAACAAAACAAAACAAGGATTTGTCCTGACTGTAGTATTTAGTCTAATGACAATAAAAATAATGAATCGGTGCTTGATCTCTATAAAGTATATTTGGTGTTATAATATATAAAACAGGTCAGTGGTAGAATTCGTGTTTTTTTAGCTCAAACCAGACAACAATATTAAAATCAACAAACTGAGAAAACTTAGATAGTTTGATGTTTTGGTAACATATAGTAACATTTTCCTTGTACATATCAACTTATCAAAAGCTACATTTCAAAATAAAACCATGATGCTTGAAAATTATATTTTGCTACAAAGCATGATCCCATAGTGATTTAACTTAGATAACAAATTGTGATAAATGGCATTATCTGTCGACATAACAGAAAATTGGAAGCTTATATATTTAAAAAGGAATTGAATACCTGTACAATGAGCTGAATCCTATGGCATGGTTGCCCAGTTCAATTGTCCTAGTAATATTGACTCTGTTTACACAATGGGTAATGAAAGAAAGTTCACATTAATTATTTTCCAAAACATAATTTAAAAAATGAGAATATTATAAGCAGATAAAGGGGGAAAAGGCAAAAGAAAAGAAAGGAGATAGTACCAGTGAGTGAGTTGTTGTGTTGTTGAACAATTGCAGCACCCAAAAGCTTTAATTAAGTCCCAATTCTGACAAGCAGGTTTCTTTGCTTCTTCGTTTGGTTCTTCTTCATCTGAAATTTGATCACCAAAAAATACAGCCGTTGAGAGAGAACAACGGAGAAGAAGAATTGTGCATTTGGATTTTTTTTTAATCAAAGGTTGGGAATAAAATGGTGACTTTTACAGACCTGGCTCTTCTTCTTGCCGAGACAGATCTCCTTCCAAATTGGGAATGTGAGAAATTTTATGCCAATCTTCCCCGATTTGCTTCTTACATCTTTTCAGTAAGATAGGACATCCTCCAATTTCTAGTGTTTGCAAAGAGGTAAGGGCACCGATTCCTTCTGGCAATGATTCCAAATGAGGGCAACCCCAAATTGTAAGATCAAGTAAACTGTAAAAAACAGAAATGCAAAAAATACCAGCGAGTTCAGTCAAATCAACCTTGGTATCCATTCCAACATCCCATGACCACAAAGAGAGGAAGTTCATGTCTAAAAGCATCGATCTTTCTCATTTAGGTGAACAGTCTTGCCTTCACCTGGAAAGCCAACTTCTGCCCAGAAAAGAATTTACTTATATAACATAATTGGAATTTTTTTTTTTTGATAAGTAAAAATAATTGGAAATTATTTATAAAAAATGAAGAAAAAGGGTCCTATTTGTCCCAGATTCAATTTAAAAGCCATTAGATAAGTTAGGAACTCCTGTTCTTGAGAATAAAAGGTGCTAGATTTTATTTTATTTTATTATTGGATAATCAGGCAGAAAATTCATTCAAACCAAGCCGAAAACCAGCAACTCAAATACAACAGCAAGTCTGAAGCAGCGGACAGAGCACTAAGACAATTACAAGTTACAACTCAGGACAACAAAAGAATGACACTTTACAACAGCAATACAAATAAACCAGCAAGCCTGAACCTATCAGACAGAGAGCACTTAACAAAAAATTTCAACAAGGTGTTAGATTCATGTGATATTTCACAGGTGCCATATCTCTAATATAACTCCATGATATGCTAAGTAACCTTAAGAAATTAATCCAAAGATGAAAGAAATTCCTTCTTTATAATGTAACGGAACTCTCCAAGCAACCCTTGTTCAACGAAGTCTTACTGGTTGAGAAGTCCAAAAATCGTTCACAATGAAATTAAGCTATCTTTAAAAGTAGGTAATACTTTGAGTGGTAACACCGAGCTATAGCTTTCATCCATGGTAACCTATCAGACCAAATTTTGAGAAATAAAAAGGTGAATAAGTTTTCCACCATATTTCAAAAAAGGAAAAAGTTTTGAGAGGAAATGAGGATCCATAGGTAACCTCAAAACTTGGGAATAACACTTTGCTGTTGATGTTGCCTATCATACTGCCAGAAAAAAAAAAAAAAAAAAAAAAACCTCAAAAATTGAAGCCAAACCTATGAGGAAAGATTTAATGTGGTAAGGAATGAGATAGTTACCATTATTTTCTCCTTGTTCCTGTGTAAACTTCGCATGGTCAAGTTTGGAAAAAAACATGCACTTTTAAATTC